>PITA01005847.1:0-106308 GCA_004023965.1 Spilogale gracilis
TGGGAAAAACTCCCTGTGTTTTTCCTCTACTCTCACACTACTGCCACACTTCACTTCACTTCTGACATCAGATGTGTGGATTTTCCACACATCACGCAATTCTCTGACACCAACTGGGTGTGCCACAATTTTAACTCAATTCTGACACTATCTACTTGGAGTTAATACCAGATCCCACAGGTTAAGGTCTCAGTCTCACAAGATTGCCCACCTCCCTTCAGGATGACAGTCTCAAGTCCCAGGTGGCCATCTGTACTTCTGATTGATCATCTGTAAATCTCATGTCATATTCTTTGGGTTTGATAATTTGCTCCAGTGACTCACGGAACTCAGGGATATAGCTAAATTACCTTTACCAGTTTATTATAAAAGGCTATGATAGGGGCGCTTGGTTAAGCGACTGCCATCGGCTCAGGTCATGATCCCGGAGACCTGGGATCGAGCCCCACTTCGGGCTCCCTGCTCAGCAGGAAAGCCTGCTCCTCCCTTTCTCCCACTCCTCCTGTTTGTGTTCCCTCTCTAACTGTGTTTCTCACTGTCAAATAAATAAAATATTTTTTAAAAAAGGCTGTGATAAAGGATACAAATTGACATCCAGATGGAAGAGATGCCTAAGGCAAGCTATAGGGGGTAGGGCTGAAAGCTTTCATGTCCTTGCTAGGTGTGCCACCCTCCCCAGAACCTCCATCCTCTATCCGCAGAGTGTTCAGCAAGCTGGAAGCTCTCTGGACCTCATACCTTCAGTTTTATGGAAGCATCATCATGTAAGAATGAATGAGCAACAGCTCAATTTTCAGCATCCTCTTCCTGGAGGGTAGGGGGTGGAGCTGAACGTTCTAAGTTTAAAAGCATGGCTTGGTCATTTTGGTGACCAGTTCCCATCTGGAGCCCACCAATCATTGCCTCATGAGTACAAAAGATACTCTATCACTTGGGAAATTACAACGGTTTTAGGAGCTCTGTGCTAGGAACTGGGGACAGAGGCCAGTATATACATGTCTTTTACTTCATGTACTCCAAGTCCTTTTCACAGCTTTTCTTCTAGTATAGGGGAAAGAGAAGTTCAGGCATGCACATTATGCTGTCTGCTGTATAGTCTTAAAATCTCGCATGAGCAAATGTGTTAATAAAAATACAAATAGTTCTTGCAAGAACAATTACCTGTTGCACGAACCATCACTTTCAGGGACATTCCAGTCTACGTAGGCAATTAGAAAAACAAAAGAGAAAAATAGCTCTCTTACTCTGCAAGCATGTAGTCCTGCTAATAATACTCCCAATTTGTGTCCCTAAATGAAAGGCTTAACATTTTAAGTTTTCAGATGCTTTACAACAGCCTGCACATGTCTTCACAGTTGTCTCCAAGAACAGTTGATGGATTCCTGCTTGTCATTTACATTTTACAGGTTCCATTTTCATCTCTATTTCTAGAGACAGAATATGTAATATCATCTCTTCAGCTTCTCAAAACACTAAACTTCCTTATCCACTGGACACTGAAATGCATGTCTGCATACACATGTGTATGTACACACATGTATATACTACTTTAGATACATATGTGTATGAGTTGTGAATGTTCCATATAGATAAGCATAGATATTTGTAACTTTCCCTTCTAAAGAACTTCTGTTGCAAAGTCTCTGGATCAATGAACAAGTATTTTTGAAGGTTCCTAATGCTCCTAAACGTGTGAGTCTAGCATCTAGCCATTTTGAAACACTGGCAAAATAGACAGAGAAGTAAGGGAGCAACCCTAAATGGGGCCAAGCAGTGGATGGCAGAGTGTTCTTTTCATCCCAAATTTGTCCTTGCTACTATAACTTTGAGCTATGCAAAAACAAAGGTTTTACAGAGGGCTGTAGAATAGGAACATTTATTGCAGAATTTTGAAAGACTTAGGAAGCTAAAACCAAGTCAACCAAAGGAATTTTTAGAATCCCAGTTGTTTGTAGAATATTTGTTATAGGACCAAAAAGAATTATACCGGGCACCTGGGTGGCTCAGTGGGTTAAAGCCTCTGCCTTTGGCTCAGGTCATGATCTCAGGGTCCTGGGATCGAGGCCCATATCGGGCTCTCTGCTCAGTGGGGAGCCTGCTTCCTCCTCTCTATCTTCCTGCCTCTCTGCCTACTTGTGAGCTCTCTCTCTGTCAAATAAATAAATAAAATCCTTAAAAAAAAAAGAATTATACCCCTCAACATCCTCTGACTACCTCATCATATTCAATATAGTGCTGTCATCATCTTCATCGCCATTTTCATGTAAATATTAGTCTTTTTTTTAATTTTTAAAAAGATTTTATTTATGTATTTAACAGAGAGAAACACAGCTAGAGTGGGAACAAAAGCAGGGGAGTGAGAGAGGGAGAAGCAGGCTTCCTGCCGAGGAGGGAACCTGATGTGGGGCTCCATCCTGGGTCTCTGGGATCATGACCTGAGCCAAAGGCAGTTGCTTAACCAACTGAGCCACCCAGGCGCCCCAGTATTGGTTTTGTTTATTAGCATTAGCCAGTCACCAAACTACATATTTATACATTTATCTTTCAGTAACTCAGAACAGCCCTATGTGGTAGATATTATTATCCCTTTTCACAGATTAAAAAGCAGAAGCATGGAGAAATTTCCTCACAGTCACAAACTAGTAAATGAAGTTAAAAATCAAACGCAGCCCCATTTAACCAGTCATGCTCATAGTAAATGTATAATATTCACCCCTTTACTCAATAATTGATATTTGTAGAAGCAGATTTACCATGAACTAATAAAGTTTAAGTTTCAGGCCCTTGAGTTGTCCAAACCCCTTCCAAAGCCTCGGGCATGGGGGTCCCTAATGACATGGCCAATGGCAATGTGCCTTTGTAAAATGAGCTATCTGTTAAGATGTTTTTCCTTCTGTTCAACTCCTCTTCCATCATACTTTCCCTCACATCAGAAGACATTGGAATGGTTGTGGACATTTATACACTGAATTAGGGACTTGGGGCTACATTTAGTTTGGGTTTTGTGTGATATTTATGTAGTTTGCAGTCACCTGTGTACAGTCAAGCAATTGCTATCTATGGGGTATAGGAATGGCTTTTAACAGTACTCTAATCACTGATGGTGCCAGCTCACCTAGTGTGACATTTAAACTAAAAGAGTTAACAAGCATTGGGGTAATCAAAGAAAATGGAATTAGAGTGAAAATCACATTTTTGACATCTCAAACTAGTACAAGAATACATAAATCTTAAAATTAAGCTCCTTACTGTTAGAATTAACTCATTAAACCATTAATGAAACTAAGTACAGTATAATCTCTAATATATTTTAGAGAGATTATTATTAAGTGGTCTATATAAATGAGCATCATTTTTCTGAGTAATGTGCTTATAAGAAGCAGCTCATTCCCCTGTGGCACCTGATGAAACATAAATTTGATGAGGAAGAACCCTGGCATATGATCATATGTGATATGTGATGAATTTGTTACATTGGCCCTCTCAGTTTAAACTGTCAGATGAGCAGTGAGAAACCTGTCTAGCACATACTGACTGAAGCACTTGTCAAATGAATGACAAAAGAATGTGTGAATGAATCATTAAATTTATAGGGTTTACATGTCATTGGATTTACATGATCAAGACCCCTTGGTTCAGAGAGGCTGAGTGATTTACTTCCTAACATTCAGTGGCAGGGTGAGACAAGACTCCCCTTTCCTGACTTGCAATCCTATGTTCTTTTTTTTTTTTTTTTTAAGATTTTATTTATTCATTAGCACAAGTGAAGAGGAAATGGAGAGAAGAGGCAGAGGGAGAGGGAGAAATGGGCTCCCCGCCGAGCAGGGAGCCCTATGCACCCCGTCCCAGGACCTGGAGATCATGACCTGAGCCTAAGGCAAGATGCTTAACCATCTGAGCCACTCAGGCGCCCCTCAATCTTAATGTTCTTCAGAAAGGTTTCAGATTGTGAAAATTTTCTAGAAGGCTTTAAAAAGTCTCTACCAATTCTAACAACTAAAAGTTACTTCTTTTATATCCTATAGAGATTATTATCCTGTGGAAAAGAATTCTTCCTTAGAAAATCCAAGAAATTAGGTGATTGTTTTAAATATGCCCTCATGTTTTCTGACCTGGTTATGATAAGATGCCAAAAGAGTCTTGGGGGGCCATTTTATTTTTTAAAATTTTATTTATTTGAGAGAGAGCACAAGCAGGGGGAGTGGCAGGCAGAGGGAAAGGGAGAGGCGGGCTCTCTGGGGAGCCTGACCTGGGGCTCAATCCCAGGACCCTGGGATCGTGACATAAGCCAAACGCAGACGCTTAACCAACTGAGCCACTCAAGTGCCCCTTTTGTTTTATTTTATTTTGTTTTATTTTATTTTGTTTTGTTTTATTTTTAAAGAATGGGGGGGCCCTTTAGATCAAGGGTTTTCAAATTGAGGGTCTTGACCTATTTAGTCATTAGTGAAATCAATTTAGTGGCTGAATTTTTTCACTAGAATAAAGAAGAAAATATCAGATTATATTGCCACATGATAAGAGACTAAGTATTGTTTAGGTAAAACTTTTGCACACAACTAGTCACAATATAATTTTGTTTGTTTTGTCTTGTTTACTGTGGGTCATGGTCAAAATGGAAAATGAAATAAACAAAAAACCGAGGTGGTGACCCAAGTGCCTAGAACAGAATAAGAATGTAACATCAGTGACTCACCTGGGTGGCTCTGTCAGTTAAGTGTCTCCCTTTAGCTTAGGCCATAATCCCAGGGTCCTAGGATCAAGTCCCGCATCAGTTCCTTGCTCAGAGGCTCAGAGGGAGCCTGCTTCTTGCTTTGTCTGCTGTTCCCCCTGCTTGTGCTCTCTCACAATCTTTCTTTTTTTTAACACCAATGTTCTTTTTTTTTTTTTTTAAGATTTTATTTATTCATTTGACAGAGAGATCACAAGTAGGCAGAGAGGCAGGCAGAGAGAGAGGAGGAAACAGGCTCCCTGCTGAGCAGACAGCCCTGAGATCATGACCTGAGCCGAAGGCGGAGGCTTTAACCCACTGAGCCACTCAGGCCTTCCCCACTACTTGTGCTCTCTCTTAAATAAATAATTTTTTTTTTTTTAAGATTTTATTTATTTGACAGAGAGAAACACAGTGAGAGAGGGAACACAAGCATGGGGAGTGAGAGAGGGAGAAGCAGGCTTCCCGCCCAGCAGGAAGCCCGATGTGGGACTCGATCCCGGGTCTCCGGGATCATGACCTGAGCTGAAGGCAGTCGCTTAACCAACTGAGCCACCCAGGCGCCTCAAATAAATAAAATCTTAAAAAAAAAAAATAAGAACAGTTGGTTTTATTCAGTGCTAGATTCTGAAGGAGAGACATTAAGGGATGTGTCTACGGAGTTGTGGAGGATCCTATAGGCAACAGAGTAGGGGTAGGCAAGGATGATACAATTTTAGGAAGTTATCACTATTACCTGTTTTTCTTCAGACTGCTTACTTAGTGCATAGAACAGTTATATATTTATAATACTGTAGGGCTATCCAGAATAATATCCAAGTAGAAAAATGATTATAAAGGTGCTATATCTGCCTTTTCATTAGCATTTCGCTAGTGAATCTTTTTCCATTCCTTAATTTTTTCCCTTTTTTTGGCATGTTGTTTTAAGTGTGACTCTTGTAAATAGGAGATAGTTATTTTTATTTATTTATTTATTTATTTATTTATTTAATTAAAAAATAGGAGATAGTTATTAAAAATTTCAAAATGTGGGGCGCCTTGGTGGCTCAGTCGTTAAGCGTCTGCCTCTGCTCAGGTCATGATCCCTGAGGCCTGGATCAAGCCCTATATCAGGCTCCAGCCTTGCATCGGACTCTCTGTTTGGTGGGAGGCCTGCTTCTCCCTCTCTCACTCCCCCTATTTGTGTTTCCTCTCTAACTGTGTTTCTCTCTGTCAAATAAAAAATGAAATCTTTAAATATATATATATATATCAAAATGTTAAATAGTACTTTGATTAGGAAGGTGACTACCTATCAAGATTCAAATATCTTAAGGAAGCAATTATAAGAAAATAATTTAAAATGGTAATTATAGGGGCATCTGGCTGGCTCAGTCAGTAGAGCATGCGATTCTTGATCTCAGGGATGTTAGTGTGAGCCCCGTGTTGGATGTGGAGATTACTTTTCTTTTAAAGATTTTATTTATTCAGTAGAGAGAGAGAGAATGCATGTGTGCATGCGCATGGGGAGAGGCAGGCAGAGGGAGAAGCAGGTTCCCTGCTGAGCAAGGAGCCTGGTGTGAGATTGGATCCAAGACTCTGGGATCCTGACCTGAGCTGAAGCCTGACTCTTAACAGACTGAACCACTCAGGTATCCTGGGTATAGAGCTTACTTAAAATCTTTAAAATAAATAAATAGATGAAATCTTAATTATATAACTGGATGGGTTAAAACAAATAATTCACCAACTAGTTTGAAATACAACTTGGAAATCTGAATCTATAAAATTACAATTACTATGGAGTAAGTGACCATAAAAGAAAGGAGGAGGGCAGCAAATAGTATCAGGTTTTATTAAACCAATTGCAGGTTGTTAGAGATTTGACATCTACCAATATAATGAAGAAGAAAAAAATTAAAAGGATATTAAAGATATAAAAAGTGTGGCTATTATATTTATATAAAAATATAGGTTTATGATTCCATTCTCAAGAATGCTAAGAGTTGAATGTGGTTTTGTTGTTACTGATTTTACTTGTTTTATCCAATAGCAGAATGGATTTGGGTTGAAATATACTCTTTTACCTGATCCACTTTTTCATGTTGTGAAGAAGGCTGGATAAGGATCAGAACCAGGGAAATCACCTGACCCACACTGGCATGGAACTTATGGGATTATACACGTCAGATAACTTGGAGCAACTGGGTGGCTCAGTCAGTTAAGTGGCTGCCGTTGGCTTAGGTCATGGTCCCAGGGTCTTAGGATTGAGCCCTGCCTTGGGCTCCCTGTTCAGTGGAGAGTCTGCTGCTCCCTCTCCCTCTGTGTGCTTGCTTTCTCTATCTCTTTCTCTCTCTCGAATAAATAAATAAACCTTAAAAAAACACACACAAGCATCAGATAACTCTCTAAATGGACTCACTACAAATAGCTGTGAAATATATTATGACACACACTGCCATATTTCCAGCAGCTGCATTTTCTGTTCTGATTATCTTTGCAGAGAGTACATTTCTTCTCTGTTTCAGTGTTAACAGAAAGGGGATTAAAACTGGATGATCAGTGTGCTTAAACATGGACTAACCCAATGGGGGAACAGATCCCAAACAGATTTCATTTCAAACCCAAGCTAAGGCAAAACCTAAAACTCATAACAGTCATATTTCCAGGTAAAACAAAAATACTGTGTGGGCTCTAGTGAGCTAACTTAAAGAGTAGCATTTAGGGGCACCTGGGTGGCTCAGTTGGTTAAGCGACTGCCTTCGGCTCAGGTTATGATCCCGGAGACTTGGTATCGAGTCCCACATTGGGCTCCCTGCTCGGCGGGAAGCCTGCTTCTCCCTCTCTCACTCCCCCTGCTTGTGTTCCCCCTCTGGCTCTGTTTCTCTCTGTCAAATAAATAAATAAAATCTTAAAAAAAAAAAAACAAAAAAACCCAGTAGCACTTAATGGTATATCAAATGTCCCCTGCAACAGCCATGGTTAATCAGTATAAGGCAATAATGGTGCCAATGATATGGAAACACCAAGGTAATATCTGAATAAAGTAGTAATTATATCAGAAAGGATATAAGATATAACTCTATCAGAAATCATATCATTAGACTTATTGGGAAATAATCATTGTTGAACCTGAATGATACTGAGAGGTTTAATACTTTCGTGTATCTTCAAATTTTCATTAAAGAAGTGATAAGCAAACAAACAAAAGTATGGAAAAACCTAAATCACTTTTTTACTTCTGTGATAGTAGAAATAAAGTTTTTTTTTTTAAGTGACAGGTTCTAGAAAAAGCAAATACTACAATGAGTGTAACTGGCCTTTCCCACAAATTGGATTCATATTCATTAAAATTTTTGCATTGATTTTTGTTATGAGGGGGTAAGATTGGAGTGGTGAGTTTATGTGTGTTTATGTGTGGGTTTCAAAGCTTAGAATATATGTGGCAAGGCTGAGTAAAATGTTTTTATAAAATGTATGTCACACTATAAATGTCAGATATTCTTATTTATTTTGAAAATTACCAGTGGCCAACATCACTGAAGCTGATAGAGGGCAGCATGGTCTTGTCATTTTAGCAACACATCCTAAGAGATGGGCTGTGATCCCAAATTTGCTTACTAAAGAAACAGACCAATCTAATCATTATTTAAATGACACATAATAAGGGTTCAACATGGTACTGGGACAGTTTGATAAAATGGGTGTGGCATATTGATAGGTCTGGAGTCACACTTGGGCTAGAATCCTGGCTTGGCCACTTATAGTCATGTGATCTTGAGCAAATTAATTTAAACTTACTACACCAGGATCAGTTTCCTTTTCTCTAAACAATAATAGCTAACTCAGAGGGTTGCTGTAAGGATAAAATGAGATACAGCTCATTAAGTAATTAGAACAGTCTCGGGCATATACTATGTGCAATAAATGGTGGTTGTTATTATTATCTGCCCCATTGAATATGTTATATTCTCCCCATAGGGGTAAGTAGAATGTAGAAATATCCATAGTGGTAAGTGGAATATACAAATAGAAATATTTTTCTATTGCACTAGGCGTTCTAAGATAGACCGTGTATGCAGGACAGCCTAGCACTTGACATGAGCAGCATTATTCAAATGTAGTTTCCTTGTGTCCGCCTATCAGTATCTGTATTTTTGGACATCTTAACATCTAGGTGTCTGTTGCTTCCTGAGGCTTGTATTTTGAGGTATCAACCAAGTAGGAAACAGGCCTCCTAAAACCTGTCCCACCCTCTAATTTTGCACTTGCCATCTCCACTACTGGATTGGTCTTCTTTTTTTTCTTTTTTTTTTTTTTTAAAGATTTTATTTATTTGACAGAGAGAAACACAGCCAGAGAGGGAACACAAGCAGGGGGAGTGAGAGAGGGAGAAGCAGGCTTCCTGCCGAGCAGGAAGCCCGATGTGGGACTCGATCCTGGGTCTCCGGGATCATGACCTGAGCTGAAGGCAGTCGCTTAACCAACTGAGCCACCCAGGCGCCCCTGGATTGGTCTTCTAGACACCCTCCATTCCAACTGATCTGGGTCTAGGTCTGCCCTTCATGCCATGACAATTTCCCAGAGTTCCCAAAGCCAGATGTCACCACTCCAATCTTACCCCCTCAGATCAGATCACCCCCCTGCATGCCATTGTCTGAATGCAATTTAGCTGCTCTCCCTGGGCTTAGATGTTAAGACTTTATACATCTCTCCAGCTAAGAGAGGGTCCACCTTTTCAATCAGTTGTTTTCCTACTGCTTCCTTATCCCAGGCTCTTTTTCTCACCCACCTCAACCCATCCTAGAATGCTGCATGACCCGAATTAGTATCTGTCCTGTAGAAGATATCCACTAAATATTTGTTGAATTAATGATTTTCATGTTAATGATGGGGATAGGAAGATATTCAGCTGGTATGGGCATTGGTGCAAGTAATTCTATAAGTAATTGTATATTTAATACTTAGCACTAGACCTTATCTTGTTGTCTTTCTTGTCATTTTGATTTTTGAATCTCATTCTCTGGTATATTCCTGGGAAAGATACATGAGAACAGCAATACTTAATAATCATTTATTTGTGCCCTTTATATATATTTTTTTCTCATTGAGCTTTTGTTTTAATGGTCTCAAAATTAGTTTTTTTTTTTCTTTTTAAGATTTTATTTATTTGTGGAGCACCTGGGTGGCTTAGTCATTAAGCATCTGCCTTCGGCTCAGGTCATGATCCTGGAGTCCCAGGATCAAGCCCCGCATTGGGCTCCCTGCTCAGCGGGAGGCCTGCTTCTCCCTCTCTCACTCCTCCTGCTTGTGTTCCCTCTAGCTGTGTTTCTCTCTGTCAAATCTTTTTCTTAAAAGATTTTATTTATTCGTGAGTGAGAGCGAGCACATGCTGGGAAGGGAGCCATAGGCAGAGAAAAGCAGACTCCCTGCGTGGAGGACTTGATCCCACAACCCTGGAATCATGACTTGAGCCAAAGTCAGATGCCTAACTGAGCCACCCAGGCCTCTGTGACAGACTTTGGTCAAGTTGTTTCCATTAAAAAGTACTGATTTAAAAAACTAATAACTTAAAACTGCCACACACAAAAAAACCTCAAAATGATCCACAAAAGATTCTCCTTTTTTTTTTTAAGGTTTTACAATGCATTGTTATCATTAACCAGTCTTACTATTAACTATTAAATGGCCAATTGACACAAACAGTTCTGAGACCTTTCTTCTACCACTGAGTAAGACTGGGCTGGCAGGTATTGGGGATAATATTCATTTAGCCTCTGAGCTTTCTGGGCAGACTTGGTGACTTTGCCAGCTCCAGCTACTTTCTTGTCCACTGCTTTGATGACACTCACGGCAAGCATCTATCTCATGTCACAAACAGCAAAATGGCCCAGAGGAGGATAGAGAAGCTCTCAACACACATAGGCTTGCCAGGAACCATATCAACAATGACAGCATCCCCAATTCAAAGAGCTTGGGATCATCTTCCACCTTTTCTTCAGAATGATGATCTATCTTCTTCAGCTCAGCAAACTTGCAAGCAATGTGAGCTGTGTCACAATTCAGCACAGGTGCATATCCAGCACTGATTTGGCCTGGATGGTTCAGGATAATTAACCTGGCCATGAAGCCAGCTGCTTCCATGGGTGGGTCATTTTTGCTGTCACCAGCCACATTGCCATGACTAACATCTTTGACAGATACGTTCTTGACATTGGAGCCCACCTGTTCCCAGGAAGAGCCTCACTCAAAGTTTCATGGTGCATTTCAACAGACTTTACTTTACTTGTAACACTGACTAGCAAAAAGGTGACTTCCATGCCAGGTTTAAGAACACCAGTCTGCTTTGGACCACAGGCACAGTACTAATACCACCAATTTCATAGACATCCTGGAGAGGCAGGTGCAAGGGCTTGTCAGTTGGATGAGCTGGAGGCAGAATGCAATCCAGAGCTTCAAGCACTGTGGTTCCACAGGCATTCCCATCTTTACCCGTGACTTTCCGTCCTTCCAACCAGGCATGTTAGCACTGGGCTCCCATGTGTTGTCACCATTCCAACCAGGAATTGGCACAAATGCTACTGTGTCAGGGTTATAGCCAATTTTTTTAATGTAGGTGCTGACTTCCTTAATGATTTCCTTGTATCTCTTCAGCTGTAGGGTGGCTTGGTAGGATCCATTTTGTTAACATCAACGAGTTGTTTTACACCCAGTCTGGAAGCCAGAGGGGAATGTTCTGCCCATTTTTGGAATTACCTGCTTCAGATTCATCAACACCAGCAGCAATAATCAGGACAGCACGGTCAGCCTGAGATGTGCCTATAGTCATGTGTTTGATAAAGTCTCTGTGTCCTAGGGCATCAGTGATGGTCACATAATACTTGCTGGTCTCGAATTTCCATAGGGAGATATCAGTGGTGATACCATGTTAATGTTCAGCTTTCAGTTTATCCAAGACCCAGGCATACTTGAAGGAGCCCTTCCCCATCTCAGCAGCCTCCTTCTCAAATTTTTTGATAGTTCTTTTGTCGATCCCACCACATTTGTAGATCAGATGACCAGTAGTGGTAGACATGCCCTAATCTATGTGTCCCATGATGACAATGTTGATGTGAGTCTTTTTTTTTTAAAAGATTTTATTTATTTGACAGCAAGAAACATAGCAAGAGAGGGAACACAAGCAGGGGGAGTGAGAGAGGGAGAAGCAGGCTTCCCACCAAGCAGGGAGCCTGATGTGGGGCTCGATCCCGGGTCTCCAGGATCATGACCTGAGCTGAAGGCAGTTGCTTAACCAACTGAGCCACCCAGGTGCTCCGATGTGAGTCTTTACCTTTCCCATTTTGGTTTAGGTTGAGTGGTGGTTTTCATGACACCTGTGTTCTGGTGGCAAAACCTTTGCAAAAAAAGCTGTGCCCTTTATATCTGAGTCAGTTTTGCCGCACAATGCCTTCAACGTCTCAAACTTCTCAAAGCTCTGGTCACTCCCTTCTATCATTGGCACTAGCAAACCTACCCGTCTACACAATAGAGGAAATAGAAGCCCCGTTTTCTCAGTGTGAAAACATAAGCCTACTTCCCTCCTTCTTGTAACAACAGAGAGCCCATCCTTATTGCTCTTTAAAGTTAATCCCTCTTCTCTTTGTTTAGATTCCATTCCCTTCCTCTAAGGAACATTACATTGTCAGTTATCCTTTTCTGTTCTTGTATGCTCAAACTTTCTCTCTCCTGATTAGACCCTTCTTATCAAGCTTTAAATACATTCAAGTCATCCCCAATTTTTTTAAAAGTCACTCAATCCCACATCCCCCCTCCAACTATCATCTTATAATTTCCCTCCCTGTGGACACATTTTTTCAACATATGATTTGTACATGCTGTGTATCTTCTAGGGGCACTTCTCCATATCCATCTCCTGTTTTCTACCAAAATTGATTCTGCTAGGAATGATAATGAGTCAGACTGAAGAACTACATTTCCCAGCTGCCCTTACTGCTAGGAGTATCCATATGACACAGTTCTGGCCAATAATAAGTAAGCTGAAGTCAGCTGAGGATTTACAGAAAATGTTTGCTTTTCTGTATTAGGTACCAGACCTTTCCCCTTGATGTTTGTTTCTTCTGCCTATCTGAGATACTGGCTTGAGAGCTTCCAACCATCATGCATGCACAATGGGAAAAAAGCCACATACAGGGGATGACAGAACATAAAGAAGGGCTCTAGGACATTGGTGACATCATGGAGTCACAGCCCCAGTCTTAACTGTCTCCCTCCATCATTCTTGTTATATGAGGAAAGTAACCCTATTTAGTTAAGCAACTGTCATCAGGATCCATTACATGTGACCAAATGCAATTCTTAATCTATACTCTTGCTCCCTACATTTCCTCACCTTCTACTCATTCTCAAATCATTCCATTCTGGCTTCTGGCCCATCATTCCACTGGGCTTACCAATGACCTGTATGTTGTGAAATCCAGGGGGTATTTTCAGTTCTCATATTTCTTAACATCTCAGAACCATTAGACTCTTGTCCATGGCCTCCTCTTTGAAATACTGTCTTCCCATGGCTTCCATGACCAATATTCTCTGAATTTGTTCCTTCACCTCCCTCTCTGTTTCCTTTGTGGATTACTTTTCCTCTTCTAGCCACACTCACAGTCTCTCAGCCTCTGCAACAGATCATGGCCTTAGTTACATGCTCTTCCCTCTACTGTGAATTCTCTCTTCTTATTTCTTTTGCCAGGTTAGTCTTCCTTATCCTTCATTTCTCCATCCATTCTTCACTTCCTCAGAGAATCTTCCTCTGACCACATTGTGAGGTCATATTTCCCTATTGTATCTTCCTTCATAACTCTTACGTAGTTAGAACTTCACCTTTTTTCAGTGTGACCCTGAGTAAGCTGCCTCCCTCAGAATATAGGCTCCATGAAGACAGGGATGGTCTACTTTTGCTCATCATTGTATCCTGAGAATTCAGAATGTTCCCCAACACATATGTGTTCAATAATTAGTTCCTGGCTGCATAAATGGATGAATATATAATTACATGATAATTTATTTGCCTACCTGTTTATCATTGTCTTCTTCCAGCTCCATGAGAGAAGGAAACATATCTATTTTGTTCATAACCACATATGCATTACCTAACTCATACTGCATGGCATATAGTAGGAAACACAATACATTTTTTAACGAATTAAAGAATGAAAGAGTAGGTTATCAAGAGAGACATTCCAATAGTTCTTTCCCTAACATGTCAGTGTTTGGGAATTATTTTACTATCTCTTTATAAAATTTCTGGTTACAGTAGAATACCAAATACCTTTATTGTCCCTAGAGAAGAGTCTTTTGGAAAAAGACTGCTATCTGCTACTTTGTTTTCCTTACAATATGTCATGTCTAAAATAGGTTGTCTATAAAGATCTTGAATTTATACACTTTCCCTCTTCATTGCCACCCTAGTCAAGCTCACATGTTTCCCATACACCTTTCCTTAAGCATGATTTATTAAATTATATGTAAACATGGATGATTCAGAGTTTTGACTGTATCTCAGGGCCAGGGATCATATTTGTTTATGTTATCTCCAAAGAAACCTAAGTACATATGGTACATACATAACTTTTTATATTGTTGTGGCAGAGAATTATTTCTGTTCTGCATTTGACAAAATATATTTTTTAAAGATTTTATTTATTTGACAGAGAGAAATACAGCCAGAGAGGGAACACAAGCAGGGGGAGTGAGAGAGGGAGAAGCAGGCTTCCCGCTGAGCAGGGAGCCCGATGTGGGGCTCAATCCCGGGTCTCTGGGATCATGACCTGAGCCAAAGGCAGTCGCTTAACCAACTGAGCCACCCAGGCGCCCCTTGACAAAATATTTTATTTACTTAAGGAAAATAAGTATTTTCTCTTTCTTTCTTTCTTTCTTTCTTTCTTTCTTTCTTTCTTTTTTTTAAGATTTTATGTATTTGTTTGACAGAAACACAGCTAGAGAGAGAACACAAGCAGGGGGAGTGAGAGAGGAAGAACCAGGCTTCCTTTCCTGCAAAGCAGGAAGCCTGATGTGGGGCTCGATCCCAGGTCTCCAGGATCATGACCTGAGCTGAAAGCAGACACTTAACGACTGAGCCACCCAGGAGCCCTAAAAAAGAAGTATTTTTAAGCTAGCAACAAATCTTTGCTTTCAAATGACCAAACTGAAAACACTCAAAAAAAAAAAAAAAAAAAAAAGCCAGTAACCTTTTAAGTCCTCCTACCTTCCTGCCCCATGAATTCTTAGTCATTGAGGTACCTGAGATGTTCAGTGAAGTTGACAAGAGTAATTTATGCAGTTGTGACAGATTTGAGAATGCCCCCAGCCTTGTAGTCAGCATATCTTAATCCTGCCCTTCCACGAGTCCAAGCACCTGTCTTTCTTCCTCAGTGGATCTTCCTTTCACTCATAGCTGTGCCACCTCGACTTACCTTATCTGTCTAACAAACATATGTTTGTATATATCCCTTCTCTCCAGTCAGCCTGGGTAGGATGCAGCCCATATCTTACATATGTTGTATCCTCAGGACCTAGTACAAAGTCTTGTTGATATGTTTTGCTGATTCTGATGCTTATTTTCTTTCTGCTAATAAGAGTTACCTAGCACCTACTACTGTGCCAGGCACTATGTTAATGCTCAGTAGGTGCTATTATTGTTCCCTTTTCACTGATGAGAGTTTAAGGAACTTGCACAAGTCTTGTAGCTAGTGAGTAACAGACCCAGGACTCAAACCCAGGTTACCAGATTCCAGAGCTGGTGCTCTTAACCACTAAGCAATCCTGTCTTTCATAAATATTCATAGGTGACAAACTCCAGTCAGGCTTCATTTGCTCCTAACTTTCAGAAGGCAGCAGGTGATCAGCTTTGCTTACAACTGATCAGGAGCATTTCAAGTTGTTTTCAAATGAAGTTGTAAGTCTGCAGATAATTAGGAAAGAAACCATTTTTGGAAACGGCAGGAAGAAGTGATATATAGAGACCTACTTTGACATTTTCAAGTGCATTTAAACACATAGCTCAGTACTATAAAAAGTCACTACACTGAGATTGCAGGAGTATTAAAGATCAAATTGCCTTATTAATTTTTTAGAGAACTGTAAATGACAACCTTTGATCTCTAGGGAAATCTTTCCCTAAAGCTCCAAGCCTCTTGGTGACTAAGATGAATAAGTTGGCCTCCATCCTTGTCATGTATCCATTTTCTGTCCCAGAGGGTCAAAGAAAACCATCTCATTCTAAAATGTTGTAAGCTTTATTTGTTGAAGTTCTAGCCAATTAAACTGGAAGCAGGAAAATCCATTTCATGTGGCATGAGGGTAGAAAGCATTTCGCCGCAGTCCAGCATAACGAGGGAAGACAAGTCAAGGTTATTATTAAGGTTTAATTGCCTCATCTAATTGATAAGGACAATTAATACTCTTCCTGTCAAGGAAAAAGAAAAAAGCTTTATGAAGTCCTGACTCTTGATACCTTAACCAGCTTACCCTTTTGTATTTTGAGTGATATAGGCTCTATATCATGAACCACAGAGGTTCCTCGAAAGCTCCAGAGAATCCAGCAGTTGCAGAAAAGTCCAGGAGTAAGATAACCCAGAGACCTGAACCTGCAACAAAATGGAGTTTCTCCAAATTAGGCATCAGAAGCAGCAGATAAGAGCAACTGGCAACTGGAGATACCCTTATTATTCTCTGGGTTACAGTCATGCTGGCAGACACTTTAACTGACTAAATTTACTTGTGAGTTCTCCGAAGGGAATAACTGTGTTGCACCAGAGTCATTTTCATAACATACTACTTTGCAAATAAATTCCTAGGACCTTGTAAAAGTTTTGACTTCTGAACCTCAATATAAGTATTAAAATGCCAGCATATTTATTACATATCCCAACTACAAAAAATATGAGTTTAACTGTTAACTGGAAATAGAAACTCCAATAACATTTATAACTTATTAGAGCATAGTCTTTATTTTGAAAGCCTTAAAGCCTCTAGGAGGTATTTATCCAAAATTAGCATCCACTAACAACACCTTGGGATATCCCTGTTTTGGCAGCCTCTATAGCCAGATCTGGTTACAGTTAATAAACTAATGCTGGAGTTGCTGACCTTAGGAGGGCAGGTGTCCTGTCTAAGAGTAGGTACATATTCTGGCCAATAAGAAATTTACTTGCTTGATTAAATTGGCTTGAGGTCTATTCTGTTTGCTCCTATATCTGGCCAGCATTGTAGCCACTTCACAAAGACTTAATGGAGTTTTCATCTCTTCTTGACATAATTTTCTCTGTAATTAATTGAGTATTACATTTCCTGAAAGAAACCTTGTTTTGTGGCTGAATATATAATACCATCCACTAATTTATTAATTAATCCAATATATGTTGAATACCTCCTATGTGTCAAGTACTTGGCAGGTCATGGAGATACAAAAATTAATGACAGGGAATCTCTAATAATAATTCAACTTAGTAGCCCAATAATTGAAGGATCCAAATCTTTCTATCCATATTTTATCCAGGCAGCCCAATCTGCAAAGCCCAGTTCAAGTCTTATCTCCTCATTCATTCATTTAGGAAAACTTTATTAGGTTCCCCAAACTGTGAGGCACTGGAATGAGGAGGAAAAAGATGAGGAGAATAAGTCTCCAAATCACCAGGAGCTTCCGAGAGGTGAGCGATGTAGACAGGACCAGATTGTGGAAAATGTTTCAAGTCAAGCTAATCAAGGAATATGGGTTTTATCCTATAGCAGAGACGAACTCTGAGACAGAATAAAGGAAAACAGACGCATGCTTAAATTTACATTTTAGAAAAATCAGTTTGACAATGACAAGGAAGAATGGCCAGAAGGAAAGAAATCAGAGGGAGGAGAAATCAAACTCTAAAACAGTTGAAAAAATAGAAATAACAAGATTTTAATAACAAATTGAATGTGAAGACTGAGGGAGAGGATGAAGCCTAGAAAGACGTATAAGATTCTGGTCTGAGTGGCATTAGCAACAGGAGAAAGAGAATAGATTTAGTAGAAAAATGAGTTCAATTTTACATGTATTTTGGGCACTTGGGTGGCTCAGTCGATTAAGTGTCTGACTCTTGATTTTGGCTCAGGTCATGATTTCAGAGTCATGAGATTGATCCCCGCTTTGGACTCTACACTGAACAGGGAGTTTGCTTGAGGATTCTCTCCCTCTCTTTCTACTCCTCCCCCTGCTAATGCTCTTTCTCTACTTTTCTCAAATAAATAAATCTTTATAATCTTTTTTTTTTTAATGTGTTTTCTTGCAGGTGCCTTTGGAATATCCATGTGTCAACACAAAGTTTGCTGTTGTAAATGTTTATCTGAAACTCATGAAAGAGGTAAGGATTCAGGACTCATCGCCTTGTAGATTGTAACTGAAACATAATTACAAATGATATTGCCAGTTCTGTAGCCCTCCCATATTACTCCCTAGTCCCAAATGTCATGTATTCATCCAGCATTCATTTTTTAATTTATTATTCATTAATTCATTCTTTCACTTGGTTGACTAATATAGAAGGAACTCCAATATCATACTTCTGATGACATTAAAGATTCTTGGGTGTACACAGCTAAATAAGCTTTAATTTCCTTCCCTAAAGGTAACCTGGCTGTTGGTTATAAACTTACCAATTCTCTAATTCTCTGTGCATTTTACTGTCTAAGAAGAAGATAAACTCTCAAAGTAAGACACTCCCTTAAGCTCCTTAAAAAAATCCCCATAAAAATCTAGTATAAGTTCTGCTCTTTGTAGATGCTTAATGTGAACCTTGAATGACAGATTATTTATTTTAAAACATGAAAACAAACAAACAAACAAACAAACATGGAACACTTTAGGAGCTGTCTGAGTGGCTCAGTCATTAAGATCTGAGCAGGGAGCCTGCTTTTCCCTCTTCCTCTGCCTGCCACTCCCTCTGCTTGTGTGCACGCTTTTTCTCTCCCTTTCTGTGTGTCAAATAAATAAAATCTGTTTTTTAAAGATCTTATTTATTTATCTGACAGAGACTAACACAGCTAGAGAGGGAACACAAACAAGGGGAGTGAGAGAGGGAGAAGCAGGCATCTTGCCGAGCAGGGAGCCCAGTGCGGGGCTCGACCCCAGGACTCTGGGATTATGACCTGAGCCGAAGGCAGACACTTAATGACTGAGCCACCCAGGAGCCCCAAATAAATAAAATCTTAAAAAAAAAAGAGAGACTATTTAGACGTCAAAGGCAGAGACCAATGATATTTTAAAAATTAAAAAGTAGCATGTATACATAAAAGTAAGGTTGATAAAATTTATAAAATGAGCACATGTACATGAAACCTAGGCTAAGAAATAGATAATTACCCAAACCCCAAAACCCTCTTCTACCTTCTTCTAGTTACTACACACCATGGCCACTTTCTTCCCAGGAAGCTCTCTGTCAGTGCCTCAACATGGCGTAGATACTAGTGCCTGGACATTTTTGCCCAGCCTGGGTACCCTCTATGAGCTGGCCAAGATTTTCTCAGAGCTTCTTCCTACTCTGTCTGAGTCTCTTCCTACTCAGTCCTTTTTCCTCTCCCCTCTCCTTTCCCAGGTGTCAGACCTACATCATGGTCTAAAGATTTATCCTGTCTGCTCCTTTAATAGATGTTACCAACAGTAAATCTCTTGCAGTTCTAACTCTGCCTTGATGTCTGCTGCCCAGAGAACCACCCATCAACACCGATGGTACTGGAAGTGGTCTGAAATGACAAGCTCAGTTTGGGAACTGGACCACACACCTCCCTGCTGGCTAAGAGGACCCCATTCAAGTAGTATGTGGGCACAGGTAGTCTCAGATAAAAGTGGTTGTCCAATTGCTAAAAATATCACCAATTGTGACTTAGGAGTGACATCCCAGTGAGAGTGCCCTGGTGGGTGTGGTGATTCAAACCCTTTCATTTTTTTTTAATTCAGGTTTTATTTGTTTATTTGAGAGAGAGAGAGAGAGAGAGAGAGAACAAGCAGCGGGGGCGGCGGGCAGAGGGAGAGGGAGAAGCAGGCTCCCTGCTGGTCAGGGAGCCCAACGTGGGGCTTGATCCCAGGACCCTGGGATCATGACCGTGCTAAAGGCAGACACTTAACTGACTGAGTCACCCAGGCGCTCCAGTTCAAACCCTTTCAAATGCAGGTGGTCGAGGGAGGGAGACACTACATATAAGAATAATGGAATGGCTGGGTATTAAATAGTTGCATTGACAGCCTACAAAAGAAAAATCGGAAGTAGAGGGCAGTTAACAGACAGTTATGGCTAAATATGAGGACCAGCAGGCCTCTTTGATAGCTTATAAAGTAGAAGGGCTGGTACAACCTGGGACCAGATTCAGGGTTTGACAGTTAAGAGACCGCCCCCCCCCCCAAAACAGTGGAATGCTCTGCCATAGCAGGCCCATTATATCCTGGTTGAGAAAACCTGGGACCCTGAAACAGGGGATTGGAACTTCTGGGTGGATACCCTCAAAGTTACTGGCTCTACAGTCTTCCCTGGACCTTAGAATCTACAGATGTGGCCAACCCCTCCCTGTGCAGGAAGATACCGCAGAGGCATCAACAGATGCTCCCCTCCCTTCCCCACTTCTCCCAGGAACTGTGCCCACCTCCTCTTCTGGCTGCCAGTTGATAATTTTCATTAAAACCCCACATAATGTGACCGGGACACAGTGGACCTGATAAAGGCACTAGTGTTCCTCCCTTAGCTCATACCTGTGGCTGTAGGGACCATCTGGTACAGTCAGCTGAAGGAGAAGGAAAAAGTCCTTGGTTTACAGATGGGTCAGCTCAATTGTGGGTGCAAGCTTTGTCACTGGAACTGGCACAGTGGGCACATGAGCAGAGTGGGCATGGTAGCAGAGACAGAAGCTACATTTGGGCCTAAAAGCATGGACTCTCACTTATCAAAGCTGACCTCACCATTACTGCCTCTGAATATCTAGCCTGTCAGCAACAGAGACCGACACTCAGCCCATTATATGGCTCTATTCCTTGAGAAGACCCACTGGTAATAAGTAGACTAATGGGCCCCTTGGGCCCCAGAAGACCCAGAGATTCATTCTCATATAGACACTCAAATATGGATTTGCTTTTTCTGTCCTCAAGAGTTGCAGCCATTACCACTTTCCAGAGGCTTACAGAGTGATCTATGGGCATGGGATCTCACAGGACAGCGTCTGACCAGTCTGTTCTAAACACAGGATGTGTGGATATGGGGCTATGACCTTGGGATTCACTGCAGCATCCAGAAGCTGCTGACCTGGTAGAGTGATGGGTTGACCTGCTGAAAGCATAACTGAAACATTACTTTGGAGACAAGACTCTTAGTGACCGGGCACTCCTCCAGGATGCAGCATATGCACTGAATTAGAGGCATCTACGTGGTACTATGTTCCTGGGAAGAAGAAAATAGGTGCCTAGAAACCAAGAAGTGGAAGTGGGAAGGACTCCACTAACCATCACTCCAGTGACCCACTGGAAGATTTTATGTTGTCCATTCCTGCAACTCAGGGCTGTGTAGGGTTGGAGGGCCTCATACTGGGTTGCACTCTTGCCATTGGACACAGTGAACTACAGGCTGTGGCTACTTCCTGGGCACCTTGGATTCCTGTGTCTTGGGGCCAGCAGGCAAGAAGAATCACCATCTTGGCAGAGGTCATTGTCCCTGATCAGCAGGTGGAGGCAGGGCTCCTATTACATGATGGGGACAGGGTAAAATATGTGTAGAATTCAGGTGGCCCACATGCGTGCCTCTTGGCACTTTATTGTTGAATTGCAAACTTGGATGGACAGGTGAAGCCATCCCAGCCGAAGAAGGATATGGTTAACCAAAGTTCAGATTTCTCTGAATGGAGCACCTGTTTCTTGGATCTGTGGAGAGAAGTAAATCTGTGTGGCACAGGAGTGGGTGGTGGCAACCACAGTTGGGTGTGCTGTTCAAATGCTCCTTCCAGAAAGAACTTAGTGACCAGTTGTGAGAGGAGCAGTTAACTGATAGCCGCAGGTTGCAGCACCTTTGGGATCTGCTCTGGTTTTTGAGCTGAGGCCAGGCTGTTCTTCAGCCAGCCCCAGCCAGTGACTGAGCATATGCCCAGCACTCTCTCTTATATTAGGGAACTTCTCTACCGCAACCCCAACTAAGGGGTTCCAAAAGGAGCAACCATGCTCTTCTCTGTCCTGTCTCCCACCACCAAAATTGATTGGTCTAAGGATGAATGCCTAACTGCAGATAGGCAGCCACTCATAGTCATTCTCTTGGATTTTTCTTTTCTTTTCTTTTAACTGTAACTGAGAAAAGAGTCTCTCTAGAAGAGAAGATGCAAGAGGTAGACTCTGCAGTTACTGGGTTCTGGCTTTGTGAAGGAGCCCATCTACAGTGAGTGAGAATAAAGTCAACACAGAGAAGAACAAAGACAAGAGATAGAGAGTTCCTGCAGCATTCAGTTGCTTGAGGTCTACCTGTATCCAGCTCTTCTAGATTTGATTATTCTAACCTTTTCCTTCTATTGGGTAAGATAGTCTAGTATGTTTCCAGTAAATAATCTAATCAGAATCATACATTCATAATATGTGATCGCTTAGGTTCTGGTACACCTATTTTATATTAAAAGTTAACATTGGGGGCGCCTGGGTGGCTCAGTTGGTTAAGCGACTGCCTCTGGCTCAGGTCATGATCCCGGAGACCCGGGATCGAGTCTCACGTCGGGCTGCCTGCTCAGCGGGAAGCCTGCTTCTCCCTCTCTCACTTTGCTTGTGTTCCCTCTCTGGCTATGTTTCTCTGTCAAATAAATAAAATCTTTAAAAAAAATTTTTTTTAAGTTAACATTGATAATGTTGAGGGTTTATAATGTTCCAGAGAGTGGTCTAAACACTTTACATATCTGAATTCATTTAGTCTTTTCAGCAACAGGAGTCTAACCAAATGCCCTCTTTTGTTTTCCCCAATTTACATATAAAGAAATCGAGGTTACTTTATTTTAAAATAAAAAATAAATAAGGGATTCAACCACATGTCCTTTTAATAGGGGCTCCAGAGAGCCAACTTTAGAGATGTACAATCTTTAGCATTTTAGTCTCTCACCCAGTGATGACAGCTCTGATTTATGGCTTGAGCAAGATGGGTTTGTAGCTGCAGATCCCTTCAACTCCTCAGAAAGCCATGTTTTTTTAAATAGGGAGAGTAGCATCACAGTAGTCCCCACTTATCTGCAGTTCTGCTTTCCACAGTCTCAGTTACCCAGGCAAGTGGATGCTCCTCCTTCTGACAATCACCAGTGGGTCAGTAGTAGCCTAATGCTGGGCCACGAGCCTGTGTCATTCACCTCACTTCATCTTATCACAAAGGCATCTCATCATCTCAGTTATCACAAAAAAGATCAATATAGTACAATAAGGTATTTTGAGAGTAAGACGCATATGCACACTGATATAACTTATTACAGTAATTGTTACAATTATTCTATTGTGGTAGTATTGTTAATCTCTTACTTCGCCAAATTTATAAATTAAGCTTGATCACATAGGGAGGCACATAGTATATAGGGTTCTATACTTAGTATATGTTCTGTCTGTGGTTTCAAGCATCCACTAGGGGCCTTGGAACATATCCCTCCCAGATAAGGGATCAACTATATACATAAGCAGAACTGATAATTTCCTATATGTACACATTTTGGAACTGTAAAAACAGGATTCAAAGTTTGACAACTATGAGTACTAATATAATCAGAACGTGTAAATGGAGACAGCTGAAGTCCACGAAGGATGCCACTGGTACCTATGTAGATACTCCTAGAAGGCCAAATACTGTCCTCACCAAGGCTTGAAATACATTGACAGTGAGTCACTTCTTCATGTGAAACATCCACATGATCTCTCCTGTCTTTTGAAACTGAACACTCTTGAGGGGTATGATTGGGTAGTTAATCCCTTCCCTACTTCAAGGGCAAGAAGAATAAGAAGGATGGAGGGGAAGAAAGAATGGAGAAGCCTCCAGAAGTAAAAGGCAGGGGAAAGCCTTCCAACCCCACCACTTAATGAAAGCTAGAACAAGGCTGTACAACAGAAATATAAGGCCTGCCACACATTTAATTAGCATTTTTCTAGTAGCCACATTAAAATGTTTTCTAAAAACAGATGAATCAGTTTTAAAAATATATTTATTTATTTATTTATTTATTTATTTATTTATTTATTTATTTTTTAAAGATTTTATTTATTTGACAGAGTGAAACACAGCCAGAGAGGGAACACAAGCAGGGGGAATGAGATAGGGAGAAGCAGGCTTCCCGCCGGGCAGGAAGCCCGATGTGGAGCTCGATCCCGGGTCTCTAGGATCATGACCTGAGCCGAAGGCAGTCGCTTAACCAACTGAGCCACCCAGGCGCCCCCAAAATATAATTATTTAAACCAATATACCAAAAATATTATCATTTCAACATGTAGCCAATTAAAAATTAATAAGCTATTTTACATTTGTTTCTTTTATATATGTCTTCGAAATCTAGTGTAGATTACATATAGTAGTTAATAACAATTCAGATGCTCACTTATTTAGATTTCACAAAATTTTAAATGGAAAGAGTGGTTTCATAGACTAAGTACTTAAAATTTGCCAATAACTGAATCAAGTATCAGTTTTTAAATTTAAACAAAAATTAATTGTGTAAGACTGATGATTCATAGACCTGCCCCTGAAGCAAATAATACATTATATTAATTTCAAAAATAAATAAAATTTAAAAATAATATTTAAACTAAATAAAAATTAAGATTTAGTTTTTCAATCACAGTAGCCAAATTTCAAATGCTCATTATTCATGTGTGGCTAGTGACAACCATATTAGCACAGATAGAGAACATTCCTTCAGTGCAGAAAGTGTTATGGTACTAGGCAGGTCTAGATGGTTCTAGCCTTTAGTGTAAACTTGATTCACTACTTTGCTGGACAGTCAGGGAAGTAATTTGTGTGCACAAAACAGATTCCTTAACTTCCTAGAATCCTTGAGATCTCTCCCCTTGACTCTCAAACTGACTTCTCCAGGTCCCTTCCCTCACTCCATCCCCCCTCCTTCAAGCCAGTAAAGAGCAAGGGCTCTGGAGTCAAAGATCCCAGTTTTAATCTCAGTTCATCACTTACCAGTTGACTTAGAACAGTTTAACTTCCCTGAGCCTTAGTTTTCTCATTAATAAATTGATGACAGTATTTTAAAGAATTGTTGTGAGTAGTAAGAGAGGTAATGTACACAAGACATCTAGCACAATGCCTGCCACACAGCAAAGAATAAATGGTAGTCACTAAAAAACAAACTCTCTGTATATGTTTTGTAAATGCTTCCACTACTCTCTGCCACCTGTGCCTGGTTATTTCTTGGTATTCTTAAGCAGGGCAGGAGTTAGTGAGGCTGGCAGTAAGAAGTAGGGAAGGGCCCAGGTATCTAGGGACTGGCATGCACCCCAGCTCAGCCCTGTGGTTAATTTATGAACACTGTTTGCTGCTACTATTATCTTCAGTTCTTCCTTCCCCCTTATCTGTTCAGATGGCTTTTGCTGTAGAACTCCAAGTCCTACATGCCCCCCCCCCCACCTTTTTACTCTGAACTAGAACAAATGATTAACCACACAAAGCAGTCATCAACACTCTTTCCAAGGACATCAGTGACCTCATTAAGCCATGCTAAGGGGCACTTTCTCCTCAACCTTTGCAGTGTGTGACATTGTTGCTTCTCCCTCCTCATCCTGGTTCTCCTCCGACATCCTATAGACTATTCCTCCTTCTCCTCCTCCTGCTTTTGCAAAGATAAATCTCTTTACTACTCCCTAGGTCTAAGCCTTCCCAGGCACAATCTCAATTATTCCTAAGCTCAGTTCTCCTAAACTGATAGCTCCTAAACCTATACCTCCAGCTTTCACTTCAGCTTCAGGCCCAACTTACTGCTCCCTTCTGGTCCCTCCTCCAGCATGACCCACCTCTCAATTCATCCCTGTTCCCCTCAAACGAGGTTCCCAGGTTGCTCTCAGTGGGGGAAGAGAATGCACACTGACTCCAAGCTCCTATGGCCACATCCTGAGTTATGTACTTCCTTTAATCTTCACAACAACTCTGTGAGAAAGGAACTGTGATCTACATTTTCCATCTGGGGGTGGTGGGAGTGCGGGGGGGGAGAAGACTCAGAAGAAGAAGGAACCAAAATCTAGGTCTGTCTGAATCCAGACTCCATTTTCTTTCCGATCCATGGACAACCTCTGGTAATTCATTCAGTGAATTGATGCTTTCTGCCAGGATGGGTAATATACCATCTACCTCCTAACAATTTGCACTTTAGTAAGAGAGACAGAGAAGTTACAAGTAAATTCAACGGTGTGATAGTGCTATGATAGGGCCCAATGGGAATGCTCAGAGGGGGAACCTAATTCAAGCTTTGGGGTCAGAAAACCCTCTACCAAAGAGAAAATATCTCTGCTGTATCAAGAAAGACTAGTAAGAAGCACAAAGGGTAGGAAGCATGATTGCAGGCAGAGGGAGTAGTAAGAGCAAATGCCTGAAACTGGGGGAGAGTGAGTTGGGAGGCTGCTTACAATTCAGTGTGGCCAGAGCCAGACCAGAGGTAGTGTGAGACAGGTGAGCAAGGCCAGCTGGAATCTAGGTTGAGGGTACAGGAAACCATTAGATCCTTTTAGCAGAGGAGACTGCATATGAGATTTGCAGATGAGAAAGAATCACTCTGGCTGGAAGATAGAGAATGGACTCTAGAGGGAACCAAACAGGAGAGGGCAGGGAGACCTATTAGTAGGCCAAGGCAACAGTCCAGGTAAGACATGATGATAGTGCAAATTAAGGTAATGGTCCCCTAGATAAGGAAGGATAGAAAGAAATCCAGGTTAGAGGCTGCATGGGACTTGGTGGTTGATTAGATGTTATTAGATGTGCAAAGCAGCTAAGGAATCAAGGATAATAATCATGTTTGGAAGTGGGCAACTATGTGGATGGCAGAGTCATTAAGAGAGAGACACACACAAGAAAGGGCAAGTATGAAGGAATACCAATGTATTTCACTTGAGACACGTGGAAGTGAAGGGCCAGTGGGACACCCAGATCAGGATGTCTGATAGACAGTGGTCTGTGGGTTTGTAGCTGAGGAGAAGGAACTGTTGGGATAGAAACAGGTTTGAGTTTAATCAATTATAACTTAAGCAATAAGGGTATATGAATACTCCAAAGAGATAAAATGAGAGGAAAAGCAGGTTGAAGAAGAAACGGAGACATACAAACATTTAGGAGGTAGGTCGGAGGAGAAAGACCTTAAAGGAGACTGAGAAGAAGCCAGAGAAGCAGGAGGAAAAACCAGAAAAGTGTAGTCTTGTGGAAGCAAAGGGAGGATAGGAGTAGAGGTAAACATGTGACAATATAACTAGTTTCAAGAGTAGGGAGGTTATGGATACACTTTTTGAGAGCAATCTAAGCCAGTCTGCAGTGGGTAGAGGGGAGACTGGAGGATAAGCAAATGTAGATGGTGAACATAGAAAACTCCTTGAAGTTCAAGCTCCATGTTGAGTGTAGAGATTACTTAAATGAATAAAACTTTAAAAAAGAAAACTCCTTCAAAATATCTATTTGCAATAAGTTCACTGTAAAGATTAAATGAGGTGATGAAAGTAAAGCAATTAGCACAGTGCATGGCACATAACAATAATTCAGTAAATGTTAGCTACTACTATTATTATGTATTAAGGAATATGTCTTGGGATGCGTGGGTGGTGCAGTTGGTTAAGTGTTCAACTCTTCTTTTTTTTTAAACATTTTATTTATCTATTTGACAGAGAGAAACACAGCTAAAGAGGGAACACAAGCAAGGGGAGTGAGAGAGGAAGAAGCAGGCTTCCCGCTGAGCAGGGAGCCCACGTGGGACTTGATCCCTGGTCTCCGGGATCATGACCTGAGCCGAAGGCAGTCGCTCAACCAACTGAGCCACCCAGGCGCCCCTAAAAGTGAGAGATTCTTGAATAGGGTTAAATGGAAAGAAATCAATGAAAGTGAGCAATTGAAGATGAGATGACAAAACAGTTGTTGCGCTGGTCCCTGGAAAGACAATAGGATGAGTTCAGAGTCCAGTATGGGACATCTCCTCCATAATGGCACAAGTCTAGGAAATTTCTGGAACCTGAGGAACTCTTTGCAACCTACGTCCAATCAGCTATAAAATTCCATAGATTCCAACTCTTCAGTTACCATCTTTCTATTCATTTATTTTCTGCCCTTGTCTTTAGTTTGGCCTTTCAATATCTCTGTCTTGGATAACAGACTTTTGATTTCTCTCTTTCTCTTCACTTTCCCCACTAACACAATGGGTCCCAGCCCAGAAGGGGTTATTGAAAAGGTGCAAACTGGGAGGAATGAGGTGATGGACAGGGCAAATGGAGCATGTTGCCCAGGTACAAGCATAGTTTCTCAGAACTGCCCATTCAGCACAGCTTCAGGGCCTTACCAGAAGAGGTAAAGGCTGGTTAGGCCCCCCAAATGTGCCTGTTGCAAAGTCAAATAACCATAACATGGGCTCTGGCTGAGAAATTCTCTTCATATTTCCTTCAGAATATCACAAAAGAAGAAATAAAAACAGCCAACCAACATTTAAATGTTCAACATCATTAGTGTAGAGTGACAGCCATGAGAAAATGTGTGTATTATTTTTTGAAGGTCTTCCTTTGTGCCCACTATTAAATTAAATTAGTAACTGGACAGCTCAACTGGGAGATACTTTCCCCTCCTTCTCTGGTCTCAGTCCTTTGGAAACTGGATACGCCTGGCATAGGGTACTAACTACAGAGAGCATGCAAGGCATGCATCTCTGTGTCACCGAAGCTCTGACACCGAGCAAGATTATTTTTAGCGGTGACCTTCTAGGTTCCAAGGAAAAGTAAACAAACAGATGCACATGATTTCCTCTGGGAGACTCTTGGTAAACAAATTGGCATGTGTGCACTCACTAGTATCCCATGGTCTGAGTCCAGGGCTCTTAAAGAACAAGCTCAGGTGAAAAGCTTTATTGAAAGCCTCAACCAACCAGAATGAAGAAAGGAAACTGAGTGAAGGTTCACTTTCTAGCCTCTGGGTCAGAAAATCACAGAGGAAGCACCTTATCTAGTCCAAATTCTTGGAAAACATGTTATTTTATTTTATTTGTTAAGGATTTTATTTATTCATTTGAGGGAGAGAGAGGGAAAGAGAGCACAAGCAGGGGAGAGGCAGAGGGAGAGGGAGAAGCCAACTCCCTGCTGAGCTGGGAGCCACACATTAGGCTCAATCCTAGGACCTGGAGATCGTAACCTTAACTGAAGGCAGTTGCTTAACCATCTGAGGCACCCAGGTGCCCCAGAATGTTGTCTTGGTTTTTTTTTGTTTGTTTGTTTTTAAAGATTTTATTTATTTATTTGACAGAGAGAAACACAGCCAGAGAGGGAACACAAGCAGGGGGAGTGAGAGAGGGAGAAGCAGGCTTCCCGCTGAGCAGGGAGCCCGATGTGGGGCTCGATCCCAGGTCTCCGGGATCATGACCTGAGCCGAAGGCAGTCGCTTAACCAACTGAGCCACCCAGGTGCCCCACATGTTGTTTTAAATAACATTTCAACACTTTCTCATAAAAACATTGCTAAAACTTATTCTTTAATTTCTTACCTTTTATTTTGTATGACTCTGTTTTATCTTTGTGGTTTTTCCTGTGTGATGTTTATTATTTTTGAGTGAACATTGTAAAAAAATGTAGAAAGGAAAAAAATCTCTGTAATCCTTCCCCTTATTAATACTTTGTTGTAAAAAAATACTTTGTTATGGGGCGCCTGGGTGGCTCAGTTGGTTAAACGACTGCCTTCGGCTCAGGTCATGATCCCGGAGACCTGGGATTGAGCCCCACATCGGGCTCCCTGCTCAGCGGGAAGCCTGCTTCTCCCTTTCTCACTCCCCCTGCTTGTGTTCCCTCTCTGGCTGTGTTTCTCTCTGTCAAATAAATAAAATCTTTAAAAAAAATACTTTGTTATATATCCTTAAGATTTTTTTTGCACATACTTAAATCTGTATCAACAAAAGAAAAATGTACTGTCTTGTAACTTTCTGTCACCCAGTACTATTTTTTTTTTAGATTTTATTTATTTATTTGACAGAGAAAGAGAGCACAAGCAGAGGAAGTGGCAGGCAGAGGGACAGGGAGAAGCAGGCTCCCCTCAGAGCAGGGGGAGTCTGATGTGGGACTCCATCGCAGGACCCTGGGGTCATGACCTGTGCCAAAGGCAGTTGCTTAACCAACTGAGCCACCCAGGTGCCCCAGTACTCTATCTTGCCATCTTTACATATTGGTATATATAGGTCTCTCTCATTCCATTGATGGTTGTGAAGATCATTTCCAGTGTTTTACTGTTACAAACAATACATATAAGGAAGCATCTTTGCACAGATACCTTTGAGCACTTACATGAAACTTTCTGTTGGACAGCTTGTGGGAAAGTTTTCTGGATCAAAACGTTTATACATTTTTAAATTTTGGTGTAATTATTGTGCTCCATCTATCCCGTGAAACATGAAAATAAACTCATTTCTCATGAAGTCTTAACACCTAATACAATGCTTGGCACATGTTTATTAACGGCTGGTTAGATTAAAGCATCAAATATTAGTTACTGTTCTGGCTGTGAAAAGTGATGCCTTTGACTCTCCTGAAGCACATTGCCCTGCCTGCCTACTCTTAATTGTCCTAGACAACAAAGGTGTTTAATTGACGGTAAAATGCTAGATTCACTGTAGTAGTTGTCACTGTAATAAATGTAATAAACAAGTGCATTCCAGAATACATAGCACTTCTGATTGTCTCCTTGGTGACAAGCTATTTTTGTCACCTGAAATCATAGAATTCTATCATAAACAGGAGTCTAGACATCAAATAATCTTTTTAAAAATATATATATTAAGAAGCGAGTTGAAAAGTTCTCAAACTGATAGAATCTACTTAAAACACCTCTTATTTCCCACCATCCTTTCTTTTTTTTTTATTGTTACTTAAAATTTTTTCCCCAGTGTTCCAAGATTCATTCCCCATTCCCCACACCCAGTGCTCCACGCAATAGGTGCCCTCAGTACCCACCACCAGGCTCTCCATCCCCCCACCCCCCTCCCTCCAAGTCCCTCAGTTTGTTTCTCTGTCCAAAGTCTCTATTGTTTCGTTTCTCTCCCTGGTTTACCCTACTTCCCATTTACTTTCCTTCTCCCACTGTCCTCCAGGTTACCCCTCATGCACCGCAAGTAAGTGAAACCATGTGATATTTGACTTTCTCTACTTGGCTTATTTTACTCAGCATAATCTCTTCCAGTCCAGTCTATGTTGCTACAAAAGTTGGATATTCATCCTTTCTGATGGAGGCATAGTATTCCATTGTATATATGTACCACATCTTCTTTATCCATTCATCTGCTGATGGGCATCTTGGCTCTTTCCACAGTTTGGCGATTGTGGCCATTGCTGCGATGAACATTGGGGTACATATGGCCCTTCTTTTCACTACATCCGTATCTTTGGGGTAAATGCCCAGTAGTACGATTGCAGGGTCATAGGGTAGCTCTATTTTTAATTTTTTAAGGAATCTCCACACTGTTTTTCAAAGCGGCTGCACCAGTTTACATTCCCACCAACAGTGTAAGAGGGTTCCCCTTTCTCCGCAGCCTCTCCAACACTTGTCGTTTCTTGACTTGTTAATTTTGGCCATTATGACTGGTGTAAGGTGGTATCTCAGTGTGGTTTTGATTTGAATTTCCCTGATAGCTAGTGACGCTGAACATTTTTTCATGTGTCTGTTAGCCGTTTGTATATCTTCCATGGAGAAGTGCCTCTTCATGTCTCTTGCCCATCTTTTGATGTGCTCATCTTCTTTTTGGGTGTTGAGTTTGAGTAGTTCTTTATAGATCTTGGATACCAGCCCTTTGCCTGTAGTGTCATTTGCAAATATCTTCTCCCATTCTGTGGGTTGCCTCTTTGTTTTGTTGACTGTTTCCTTTGCTGTACAGAAGCTTTTTATTTTGATGAAGTCCCAGAAGTTCATTTTCACTTCTATCTCCTTTGCCTTTGGAGACGTGTCTTGAAAGAAGTTGCTGTGGCCGATGTCAAAGAGGTTACTGTCTATGTTCTCTTTAAGGATTTTGATGGATTCCTGCCTCATGTTGAGGTCTTTCATCCATTTTGAGTTTGCCTTTGTGTGTGGTATAAGAGAATGGTCTAGTTTCATTCTTCTATACATAGCTGTCCAATTTTCCCAGCACCATTTATTGAAGAGGCTGTCCTTTTTCCACTGGATATTTTTTCCTGCTTTGTCAAAGATGATTTGACCATAGATTTGTGGGTCCATATGTGGGCTCTCCACTCTGTTCCATTGGTCTATTTCTCTGTTTTTGTGCCAGTACCACGCTGTCTTGGTAATCACAGCTTTGTAACAAAGCCTGAAGTCAGGTAATGAGATGCCCCCAGCTTTGCTTTGCTTCTTCATCCTTTCTTGACTTAAATACACAGATTTAGCATAATTTTATTTCATTTGACTATGTCATATAAACAAGGTACATTATCGACTAAGAAATGTTTCTTTTAAAAAAAAGATTTTTTTATGGGCGCCTGGGTGGCTCAGTTGGTTAAGCAACTGCCTTTGGCTCAGGTCATGATCCCAGAAACCCGGGATCGGGTCCCACATCGGGCTTCCTGCTTGGCGGGAAGCCTGCTTCTCCCTCTCTCACTCCCCCTGCTTGTGTTCCCTCTCTCGCTGGGTTTCTCTCTGTCAAAATAAATAAAAATCTTTAAAAAAAAAAAGATTTTTTAATTTTATTTATTTGACAGAGAGATCACAAGTAGGCAGAGAGGCAGGCAGGGAGAGAGGAGGAAGCAGGCCCCCTACTGAGCAGAGAACCCAATGTGGGGCTCCATCCCAGGACCTTGAGATCATGACCTGAGCCGAAGGCAGAGGCTTTAACCCACTGAGCCACCCAGGCACCCTAAGAAATGTTTCTTCAGGTCTTCTTAGTTCTGTCAATTTACCTGCCTAGAGCTTTCTTTCTTGCCCTTCTAATTTCCTACTTCAGGTCAGCCAAGGATTGGAAATAAGATAGGCTTAATAGAACATATGTCAAGTGGTGGGATCTGAATGTAAGTCTAAGGTTTTCTTGTGAGTGTACCTTTCTTGGTACAGCTGTTTGTTAGCTATCTTGCTACTTGGGACAGCTTGTGTGTGTGCGTGTGTACATACAATTCCTGGGTGTTAGCGGCTTAGGGACATGTGCCATGTTCTTGAGAGATGAGATGATACTGTATATAAATACTTATATGGCATGTAATACCGGAATACCTGGAAGATACTTAGAACCATTTAGATTTAAAAATTTGCCCAATTCTAAGGAAACAAATAGCCAAAGGGTTTGTCTTCAAATGCTCTTAGAATCTGGCCAAGGTCTATTTAAAGGACAGTGAAATAATTTTCTTTCTTCATCCTTTTGCTGATACATAATGCCAACTTTGGTTTCATCATCAGTAATTTGAGGAAGAGTATCTGTGGCAGGCAGAATAATGGCTGGTCCTAATTCCTGACAACCAGGTCCCAATCCCTGAAATCTGTAAATAGGTTACCTTAGGAAAGGGACTTTGCAGACGTGATTAAATTAAGGATATGGAGATTGGGAGATGATCCTGGATCATCCAGGTGAGCCCAGAGAAATGACAAGGGTCTTTAAAGACGGAGTCAGAGTCAGAAAAGGAAGTATGTTGACAAAAGCAGAGGTCAGAGTGATACTATTGCTGAAGGAAAAGACCATGAGCCAAGGAATGCAGGTTGCCTTTAGGAGCTGGACAAGGCAGGAAAATAGATTCTCCCTGAGAGCTTCCAGAAAGGAATGCGGCCCACTGCCAACACCTTGATCTTAGTTCAGTGAGAACTTTTTAGATTTCTTTTTTTAAAAAGATTATTTATTTATTTATTTATTTGAGAGCGAGAGAGAGAGAGAGAGAGAGAATGAGAGAGAGAGCATGAGAGGGGAGGTGGTCAGAGGGAGAAGCAGACTCCCCGCGGAGCTGGGAGCCTGATGAAGGACTTGATCCCCAGACTCTAGGATCATGACCTGAGCCGAAGGCAGTGGCCCAACCAACTGAGCCACCCAGGGTCCCAACTTTTTAGATTTCTGACCTCCAGAACTATAAAATAGTGAATTTCTGGGTTTTTTTAAAAATCCCTGTGTTTATGGTAATTTGTTGAAACAGCAATAGGAAATTAACACAGTGTCTTACCATAAGGTAGTATAAATTTGAGTTTTGATTGAAAGACACTGTTCTTTTGCATTTTAATAAAATATTTAAAGAATGTGAATACGTTTAAAGAAAAAGAAAGTTGAAAAAAATAACCACATAATAATAGTTAACATTTACTGACCACTTACTATATACCTCCTGACATTGTGATTCACAAAATTTCATTTAAGGTTTATGACAATCCTGTGATGTTATAATGGCACTAATCTGTTTATTTGACAGATAAGAAAGAAAATATAAAAGAGGTGAAGAATTTAATTAACTTTAAAAAGCAAAGAGATTAGCTGAACTCTCCCGTGGGACAGTGTACATTCCATTCTCTCAAATCAAGCAGGGAAAAGTTGCAAGTAGTTTCTAAAAAAAAAAAAAAAAAAAGTTTTACCAAAGGTAAAACTTGTAGGGGACAGATGATGCCCTAGGTTGTAAAAATAAATCCCATCTGAAATACTTTGAGTTCCTACCTCATAGCAGGCAGTTCCCAGGTATTACAAGCTATTACAAGTTCCCAGCGATTACAAGCTGGGACTGCAGACCTGGTAGAACCCTCAGAAGGTACACTCCTTCCTCTCCCACCTAACCTTCCCCTGTTTGGAATCTTTGACCCAAAACCCCCAAACCAAGGGGCACCTGGGTGGCTCAGTCATTAAGCTTCGGCTCTGGTCCTGATCCCGGACACCCAGGATGGAGCCCCGCATTGGACTCCCTGCTTGGCGGGAAGCCTGCTTCTCCCTCTCTCACTCCCCCTGCTTGTGTTCCCTCTTTCGCTGTGTTTCTCTCTGTCAAATAAATAAATACAATCTTAAAAAAAAAACAAACCCAAATCATAATGCCAATCTCACGTCTTTGACTGAACCCTGAAATACCAGATTAACAGTGCCAAAATAAATCTACTGCCGACTTCCTTGGATAATGTCATTGGATAATGACTGCGACCCCATTAACATACACATGCTGACAAAATTAACATCATTTTAATGCCACCTTCTATTTACAAGATGTGGTAACAAACTTTTAATTCACTGTGTTGCATGTGTACGTATTCCCTGTATTTAAGAGACTTGGAATATTTTAGAGAGTCTCACAGGTTGGGGAAAACTCTGACATTAGATTGACTTTTAATTGAAATACACTTTTTTAAAGATTTTATTTATTTGAGAGAGAGAGAGAAAGCACACTGCACACAAGTAGGGGGGAGGAGCAGAGGAAGAGGGAGAAACGGACTCCCTGAGGAGCACGGACTCTGCCAGTTATAGGGCTCCATCCCAGGACCCTGGGATTTTGACCTGAACCTGAAGGCGGCTGTTTAACATACGAAGCCACCCAGACATCCTTAATTGAAATATTTAGGATTTGACCAATTAGGGGTGTAGTGAGTATTTCATGGCTTAAGTGAATTTGATCTAATGTATAGGTTTGATTTTTATGCTGTGCAGATGCCAAGAGAATTCGATCTAACACCATAACATTGGTTGAGCACTTAGTACCCGCCCAACACTGTTTTAAGTAGGTTGCATGCACTAATTCAGGTAAGGCTCACAGCAACCCTGGGAGTTGTATGCTCTTGCTACCCCCACTTTCAGGTGATAAAGCAGAGGCACAAAGAGTTACATGACTTAACCAAGGTCACACAGCCAGTTGGTAGCAGAGCAGTCTGGCTGGCAGCCCACTCTTCTAACCAGGGTCCTTTCAGTGCTCAGGAGGACTCATAGGAATACTCTGTAAGTGCTCTGGACTGGGAAGAAAATGGGCCAAGATGATTTAGAGTGTAAACCTGCCTTGTTAGGGGCATGAAGTACCTGAGACAATAAGACACAGCAAGTGTGATTTTGACATATTTTAAGAGAATTTAATAAATTAAGTTTATAAACAGTGCAACTGTGTAAGACAATTTGATTTTTTGGATTTGGATGCTTTTGTTACTTTAATATGTAATACTTAAGAAAATTCTACAACATTTATAGTAGTGTTTATATATTTTTTAAAGATTTTATTTATTTATTTGACAGAGAGAAATCACAAGTAGGCAGAGAGGCAGACAGAAAGAGAGGAGGAAGCAGGCTCCCTGCTAAGCAGAGAGCCCGATTTGGGCCTCGATCCCAGGACCCTGAGATCATGACCTGAGCTGAAGGCAGAGGCTTTAACCCACTGAGCCACCTAGGTGCCTTATAGTAGTGTTTAAATGGAAAGTTTACTCTGTCAAATTAGTTTCCTGAGCATTGAGCAAAGAACAAGTGAAAGTGTTTCATTTTTAACATAAAACTGAGGGGTACCTGGGTGGCTTAGGGGCACCTGGGTGGCTGAGTTGGTTAAGCGACTGCCTTCAGCTCAGGTCATGATCCTGGAGACCCTGGATCAAGCCCCACGTCGGGCTCCCTGCTCAGCAGGAGGCCTGCTTCTCCCTCTCTCATCCCCCCTGCTTGTGTTCCCTTTCTGGCTGTGTTTCTCTCTGTCAAATAAATAAAATCTTTAAAAAAAAAAAAACAAAACAAAACTGAGGGGTACCTGGGTGGTTCAGTCATTAAGCGTCTGCCTTCAATTCAGGTCATGATTCCCGAGTCCTGGGACTGAGTCTCACATCGGGCTCCCTGCCCAGCGGGAAGCCCGCTTTTCCCTCTCTCACTCCCTCTGCTTGTGTTCCCTCTCTAGCTGTGTTTCTGTCAAATAAATAAATAAATAAAATATTTATTAAAAAACATAAAATCAATAGATTTATAAATAAATTTGAGATTTGTGTTTACATGCTTAATAACAGTGAGGCTTAAAATTTATAATACTAATAAACTTAAATATCAATTAAACAACAAGAAGCTTTTTAGGTTCTTTCCCATGCACAGAAAGTCCCTTCTGACATTTAAATCTCCAGTGACAATCGGTAAGGTTATAGACCTATTTTACAAAGGGGAAAACTGAAATAAAGAGAAGTAACTTCCCAAGTGGGAGGAGTGGATCCTGCATTCTGGCCCAGCCAATGTCAGACTGCAAAAGCCAGCACACTCAGACATTTTCCTGTACTGCCTCAATGTATGGAAAGTCTATTTTTATAGAAAACAATGTTAGTTACAAATACATAACCTGGATAAATATATACCAATATAACAGTGATGGTTTTGCCTGGACTGTAATTCTCAAGAGCTTTTATTTTAATTTCTATATTACTGAAGATTTGAGTAAAAGGAGTTCTCTTCCCACTCACCCCATTTTTCAGCTAATCTTTTTCCTGCCAATTTAAAACTAATAGAATTCTGTGCTTCTTTATATTTTAATTTCTTCTTTGTTGTCAGTAAGCATTTTGTAAAGCCATTTATTAGTCTACTATGAGCTTTTTTTCTTTTTAACATTTCTGCTTATGCTTCATTGTTTCGAATACCCCCTCAAAAGGACATCATTCCTGAGTCAAACCTTTCTTATACCCTCATCCCCTTAAACTTGTAGAATTTGTCACTCCTTCGATTAGGCAACTTTTGTACCTAGTATATGCTTTTATTAAACATGTAACACTGAATTAGTTGTTTTTCGATTTATAGGCCCATCTTCCTATTAGTGCCTGTGACATATATTTCTTTTCTCTGGACCTAGCAAAGAATTTGATGGGTTAAACCAAACTTTTGTGTGTGTGTGTGTATAAAAAAGGTGGTTTTATTAAAGCATGAAGACAAGATCCATGGGCAGAAAGAGCTGCTAAACCAAACATATTTTGCAGCTACAGAAGCTGAAGAATGCTTCAGGTAAGTAAGCTGAGCTATTTTTTTATTTGTTTTGGTTTATATTTTTTCTTATTCTCTAGGAAGATTCTTTGACGTTATTAGTCTCTGAATGATATATATTATATATATTATATTTTCAAAGGGTTATTTTAGAGCCTGTTCAGAGCCAGTGATCAAAGACAGTGTGGTTGTGGTTTATGAGGTATAGGAAGAGATGCTTAACAGTGGATTTCCAATGGCCACTGAGTGGAACATCCTCAAAGAATGTCACTCCCTGTCCTTTGAGCAGCTGTCAGCACCGGAGCAGGTATGGAGAAAGGGGAAACCAATAGAAAGCTGCTGCCATCCTGGGTGTGGCTTAGTCCAGAATTGTGCATTGTTTTGGGTACTTGTCTTTAGGAATCTCAAATGTCAGGGTGCTTTAATTTTGCTCCTACAGTTTTTGAGTTGAAGTATGCTTTGCACAGGCAATTATATGTCCCTACCTGCTTAAAGACTTATTAGTCTTCTTTGGTCCTTTAACTCTTTGGTCTGGCATTGGGGTAGGTGACACAATCAAGACTTAAGTTAAACTAAATGTGGAGGAATTCAGTTAAGAACCTGTTCCAACGCCCGAAAAAATTGAATTCTCTGAAAACACCAATCATTTGCAAGGAGAGTGGAGCCACGTCACATTTTAACAACTTGGGAGGGAGGGAAAATCTTGTCTTTGCTTTCCTTGAGGTGCTCCCTGTCCAGCTGCTTTAAAACTAACCTAGCCCCACATCTGGTATGTATTTCTAAGGGTCCGGTTTTCTACTTAAAAGAAGAAAAGTTAACCACTTAACTAGAACAGTATTTTTAGGTAATTGGGAGCCGGGAATACTTCAGTTGCTTATCGTGACCCCAGTACATTTGCATTTTATCCCGTACTGTTTCAGAGGTGGAAATCTTGGAGTAGAGTACTGTTTTGTATGCCCCTGCCTGCCGCAGTTAGGAGGTTGGCCTGGGGGCGGAGAAGGTGACACCAGAGCTGGCCCCTGCCACTTTCTCCACTCCAAGTCTGCGGCCCCATGGGGAAAGTGAAAATGAAAACAGAAGCTACCCTGATTGCCTCCAGTCCGAGACCCGACACTTAGGCTGTTGTGAGAGGGTGGGAGGCGCCGAGAGTGCTTCTCCTCTGGGTACAGGTGTGTGTCTGAGAGGGGGTCTCCTTTCTTACTCCGCGGACTGGGGCAACCTGACCGCCCCTTTGGGGAGGTATGATGACCGCCGCTCTCCCAGCCTCGCTGATTCTCTGCCCAGTGCGTATCCTCCCCAGCGAGGTTCCGCCCGCCCTCTGCTTCCGCCCTTGAGGCCAGCCTCCCTGGAGCCCAAGCCAGCGCGGGGCGGAGCTTCGACGGGCTCCTTCCTTTTCTTCTCCTCCTGTATTCCATCTCACCCTCCTTGCTGCTGGGAGTCCCTGGATCCCGGAGACCTGGCAGAGACTGGGATCCGCAGAACCCAGGGTATTTTCTCATTAGGGCCGCGTCTAGGCCTGGTCATCCGGAGGCATCCGGAGGCATCCGGAGGCATCCGGAGGCATCCGGAGGCGGAGGGTTGAGTCTCTTTCTCCCGGGCGCATCTCTGCATTGAGACCCTGTCAGGGAGGGTGGATTCTGAAGAACCATTTGGGCACTTCTTCCTCCTGATGCGCCAGCCCCACCCAAGTGAAGTGACAAGAGGGGGAATAGGTAAATAGATTGTTGAAAGGAGAATGCCCCTGAATTGCGAAGTGCCTAGCGAAGAAAAGTCAGGGTGCAAGGACATGACAGTACTAAAATTTTTTGAGGTGAGTTCAGTTAAAAAATACAAATGGCTAGAATTACCATCAAGGTATTGGCCATTTCAAACTGCCTTTTAATTACTTACAGCTAACAAGATGCCTGTTAATTACAATCGACACCAGTCCTAATACTTGCAGAGCAAGTTCAGATGGGATTACTTAGAGAAATGCAGGTTGGAAGTAGGAAAATGGGGTATTGATGTTCTCAGAGTTCCTTTCGGGTATCTGAAAGATACTGGGAGGAAAACCTCCAACGAATATATATCCCAGGATAATCAAGAACAGCATAGGGCACCTGGGTGGCTCAGAGGGTTAAGCCTCTGCCTTTGGCTCATGTCATGATCTCAGGGTCCTGGGATTGAGTCCCATATCCGGCTCTCTGCTTGGCAGGGAACCTGCTTCCTCTTCTTTCTCTGCTTGCCTCTCTGCTTATTTGTGATATCTCTCTCTCTGTCAAATAAATAAATAAAAATCTTAAAAAAAAAAGAACAGGATAAAGCCACTGTAATTTGTTTCTCCATGTCTGACATCAGATTGTGTTCACAAGTTATTCGTTGGCTGGAGTAAGCCCTTGTGATCAAAATGAAGCCAGGTGATGTAGCACATACAGTTGTTTGCTTGTGTTCTCAGATGCTGAATAACATTGCCTAACACACTTGCAGGGAGTTTAAAGGAAAAAAAAAAACAAACACCTGCTTCAAGTGTTTAGACTTATACTTCAACAATTATAGAAGCTACCCCTTCAGCTTCTGTGAATTTTTGCCTAAGAAAATGTGTAGTTGTGAGACTTATTTATAACTTACCTATTCATTGTGAAACTTTGTCCTTTAGAAATTATTCAGCTGTGGCTGGTGGCATAGTGAAGGTATATACAGCCATAAATGCCTGTCAGTGCTAACAAGGATACACTGAAAATTCTGAGGGTTGTGGGAAAATGAGATATAAGATCATGCTGTTTCTCCAGCGTTGCTTCTGCCTCTGACATAAAGAATAAATGAATATGGCAGTCTCAGAAAATTCAGGAGCTGCAGGCTTCATGCAGACACGACCAAGTCCAAGAACTATACCACACACAACCAGTCATAAAAATGGCACAGAAACAGCATTAAAATAAACCCTGGTCACAAAGATCAGAATCTCTTAAGGGGATAGACCCCAAGATCCTGAGGAGCATGCGCTTTGCCAGGAAGCATAACAAGAAGGGCCTGAAGAAGGTGGAGTACAACTCCACCAAGGCCATGAGTGCACGTGCTGAGGCTATGAAGGCCCCAGTCAAGCCCAAGGAGATCAAATCCAAGATTTAAATAGCGGCAGCTGCAAGCTTAGTCAGCTTGCCTATGTTGCTCCCCTCAAGCTCAAGAAACATGCTGGTGCCATATTGCCAAAGGTCTCAGGCTCTACTGTCCAAAAGCCAAGGCTCAAATCAAGACCTAAACCAAAGCCCAGGCTACACCTGTGGCTCAGGCTGCCAAAGGTGCTCGAAAGCCCTCATGAAGGCTCTAGTGTAGAGGCTTCTGCCTATCAATGTGAGGATACAAGTTCTGGTGTGACACCCACCCCCTCCCCGAGCTTCTGCTTGCATCGGGCTGGTGTCCTCCTGTGCTATTTATACAAATAAGCATGAGGCAGGATCTGCAAAAAGATAAATAATAAAACAAATGAAGATGGTGAATAGTCAGAAGTGAGGAAGAAATGGTGAATTCGTAGATTTCTATTTGAAAGACCCCAGGTAGAAATTTAGAAGTAGGAAGTTTATTTTTTTCTCATCTAGTAATAACAGGTGAATTGAAAATAGGCTATATTCTGGACACTTACTGTTCATTATTTCACTGTACCTTTACAGTTCTGTGAGATCATAATCCTCATTGTACAGGGAGACAAAATCAAGGCTTTAAGAAGTTAAGGTAACTTACCCAAGGTCACACGGCTAGTAAGTGACCAGTTTAGGATTGAATTCAGGTCACCCATTTCTCCAAATTAGAAACCATGCAGAGGGGCTCCTGGGTGACTCAGTCGGTTGAGCGTCTGCTTTCTGCTCAATTCATGATCCCAGGGTCCTGGGAGGGAGCCCCATGTCAGGCTCCCTGCTCAGCAGAGTCTGCTTCTCCCTCTCCCTCTGACCCTCCCCCTTGCTGTTGCTTTCACTCTCTCAAATAAATAAATAAAAACATTTAAAAACACCCAAAATGTTGGGGCGCCTGGGTGGCTCAGTTGGTTAAGCGACTGCCTTCGGCTCAGGTCATGATCCCGGAGACCCGGGATCGAGTCCCACATCGGGCTTCCTGCTCGGCAGGAGATCTGCTTCTCCCTCTCTCACTCCCCCTGCTTGTGTTCCCTCTCTGGCTGTGTTTCTCTCTGTCAAATAAATAAAATCTTTAAAAAAAAAAAAAACAACACCCAAAATGTGAGTGTATCATTTATCTAAGCGCATCACAATGTATAGTTTAAATGGATACATTTTATGTAAATTATACCCCTCTGAAGTTAATTTTAAAAAATCATGCAGGGGGTGCCTGGGTGGCTCAGTCGGTTAGGCATCTACTTTCCGCTTAGGTCATGTTCTCTGGGTCCTGGAATAGAGCCCCATGTTGGGCTCCCTGCTCATGGGGGAGTCTGCTTTTCCTTCTCCCTCTGCTCCTCTCCTCTTCATGCCCCCTGCCCTATTCTCACCCTGAAATAATAAAAAAAAGTCTTTTTAAAAAATCATGCAGGATGAATGTGATGTTTGTATGATAAAGAAACACTATGGGGGCACTTGGGTGACTCAGTTGATGAGGCATCTGACTCTTGATTTCGGCTCAGGTCATGACTCAGGGTCATTGGATCAGGACTGCATCAGGCTCTGTGCTCAGCAGAGTCTGCTTGTCCCTCTCCCTCTGTTCCTTCCCCAGTGCTTGCTCGCTCTCTCACAAATAAATAAATAAAATCTTTTTGTAAAAAAAACCAACATTATGATGATTTCAGACATGATGGATTCAGAGGAAAAATAGATGGAGGTGAAATATATATGTAATTAACATGCACACTGAAAGATTGGTGGCACCACAGTTAAGGTTTGTTCATTTAGTTGACCTTCCCAAACTTAAGATACAGATGTATAGAAATAACAACCAGGATGCTGGAGCATGGCTAAGGGACATGCTAGTCTGTTGTGGAAATCAATCAAAGAAACTTTCCAACAAAACTGGGAAAGACATCTGAAGTATGTGCTATTAAATCTGTATAACAAAAGTATGTCCCAAGTATAGGACATTAAAAAGTTAGATACTTGTGGGGGCAGCTGGGCAGCGCAGTCAGTTAAGCATCCAGCTGTTGATTTTGGCTCAGGTCGTTTTCTTTTTTTTTCTTTAAAGATTTTATTTATTTGACAGAGAGAGAATTAGAGAGGGGACATAAGCATGGGGAGTGGGAGAGGGAGAGAAGCAGGCTCCCCGCCAAGCATAGAGCCCAATGCAGGGCTTCATCCCAGGACCTTGGGATCATGACTTGAGCCAAAGGCAGATGCTTAACGACTGAGCCTCCCAGGCGTCCCCATTTCTTTTCTTTAAAAATGGGAGTAATACCTATTTGGGTGGCTGTAGGAAGGATTTAATGATATCACGTATGGAAAAAGCCCTTTGGAAACTAGTCTGTTCAAATGATAGTGTCAGGACAGAATATTCCTGAAGAGACCTTTAACTAACAATACTCTTATTTCAATGAAATGCAAAGTGATTTAAAATTTTTTTAGACTTTATTTATTTGAGAGAGAGAGAGAGAGAGAGAGAAAGAGAGAGAGAGAGAGAATGAGTGGGGGAGGGGCAAAGGGAGAGGGGGAAACAGACTCCCAGGACCCAGAGATCATGACCTGAGCTTAAGTCAGATGCTTAAGCAACTGAGCCACCCAGGCACCCCCCAAATGATTTAAATATTGTGTTAGAAATAATGTTTAAGGGCGCTTGGGTGACTCGGTTGGGCATCTGACTCAATTTGGACTCACGTTGTGATCTCAGGTCCTGGGATAAAGCCCTGCCTCTCGTTAGAGGGGAGTCTGCTTGAGATTCTATTCTCTCTCTTTCCCTCTCCCTCTGTTCCTTGCCCCCGCACCCGGCCCAATAAAATAAATAAATACATCTTTTTTAAAAGGGTGAGATTCTTTTGCTGGTGGTATGCATTAAAGTTACATTTTCTGTGTATAATAATGTACTGTACTAAGCATTGTGATTACAAGCTGTGTAGCAGAATTTACAGTTTTATTTTCAATTAAAATTTATTCGATTCTCTAAAAATAAAAACATAAATCTTTAAAGAAAAAAAGCTTATTTGAACAGCTGTCGAAACAAGCAAGGCACACAATTGCTTTTGTGTTTAAAGGCTAGGTTTGGCTGTTTAAAGAGAATATATTGACTCCTTTTTCATTGTATGATGCTCCATTTTGAAGTTTCACCAATTTCAGAAACATTTTGAATTTAAAGCTTTAATTACAATTTACAAATCAAATGTTTTGTGAATTGGGTATTCTGAACAATTATGGTTACTTATGCACATGTAGAAACAAGGTACAAAATAGCTCAGTTCCTTCCAAAAGTAAAAAACTGTCTTTGTGGGCGCCTGGGTGGCTCAGTGGGTTAAAGCCTCTGCCTTCGGCTCAGGTCATGATCTTAGGGTCCTGGGATCAAGGCCCGCATCAGGTTCCCTGCTGAGCAGAGAGCCTCCTTCCTCTCTATCTGCCTGCCTCTCTGCCTACTTGTGATCTCTTTCTCTGTCAATAAATAAATAAAATCTTTAAAAAAAAAAGTTATCTTTCTTAGGATGCTTAAATTGATAGTGGCTGTCCCCACCCAATACGGATGTATATGTATTGGTCAATTTAACAGGCAGAGTAAAGACAAACTCCACAAAGCCTCAGGATAGGATATGACCAAAGATATTTCATGGTTAGGAATTCTGTACAACTTTAAGTTTTCCAAGAGAATATTCTCTTCAGTGGCTATTGTGAAGACAGTGACATGTCTTGAGTGAAAAAGAATATGATGGTGAGAGAAAGCAGGAGTCTTAGGGCAATTTGATTAGGATGCATATTTAGCGCCCTTTGCGAAATGCAGAAGAAACTGATCCAGTGCTGCCATCAGGAGAGTTCTTTGCAAATTTGAGCATAACAGTAGAAAATGACCACTCTTGTTAATCAGATATAACCAGGATGGATGGTTGGGGAATAGCACAGAGCCTGAGAGGAGATCTCTTTGTGGAGCACCTAGCCTTCCTAATGGTAGATACTGTCTTTACTATTTTACTTCTTTAACATTTGTTAATATTAGTGCAATTTAATTGGCAATGGAAGCAGTTACATCTTCTTAGACATATATAAGCCTATAATTGATAAATGTTTCTGTTCCAACTAATTCCTAGTATGGTTTTCTTAATTTATTCATAGAACTTATAATGATTCATTCCAGAAATGTACCATTTACTAAACCATTCTGACAAGTGGCAGCAACTTTAGAAGGGAATTGTTATCCATTGTAAATGCACATTTTCCCCCTGTCCAGCAGCCTATCACCTTGAATTCCTATATCCATATGACAAAAATTGAAATATAATTTCAAAACTATGCTTCAAATTCTTTTTTTAAAAAGGTTTTGTTTATTTATTAGAGAGAAAGAGGGAGGGAGACACACAGAAGGAGAGGGAGAGGGGGAAGGCGATTTCTGCTGAGCAAAGAGCCCAACATGAGACTTGATCACAGGAGCAGATTTCAGGAGCTGGGAATCATGACCGGAGCTGAAGGCAGATGCTTAACTGACTGGGCCACCCAGGTGCCCTGATACTTCGAATTCTTAAGATACTTTTTTGGCAAGGTATATTAAGAATATTTAAAAAGCTCATGACCTTGATCCAATAACTACTGTCCTAGAAATCTATCCAAAGAAGATAGAAATTAAAGCAAATATTTAGATATAAAACATGTTCACTGCATTTATAATGTCAAAGATTGGAAAATCTAATCTAAACATAGTAAAATCTTTAAATAAATTGATATTTATATTTGTCTTAAAATATGGTCATTTAAAATTTACAGAAATTTTAAAATGTGTTTTGGATACATGTGATCTTATAGAGTATCATTCCAATTTTGTAAAAATACATGTATACGCATAGAAAAAGGGCGAGAAGCAACTAGATAAGAATGTTATCTGTAGTTATTGCTGAATAGTAAAATTATGGGCCATTTAAATTTTCTTTATCTTTTCATTTTTTCATATTCTTTATAATGAACATTATTTTTTATAGTCAAGAAAATGAATGCTACTTTTTAAAAAAAGATTTTCTTTGTTTGTTTATCAGAGAGAGAGAGAGAGAGAGAGTGCAACCATGAGTAGGGGGAGGGGCAGAGGCAGAGGGAGAAGTAGGCTCCTGGCTGAACAGGGAGCCAAATGCAGGACTTGATCCCAGGATCCTGGGATCATGACCTGAGCTGAAGGCAGATGCTTAATGGACTGAGACAGCCAGACATCCCATAAATGTTACTTTTTAAAAAGAAAATTATTACAGGGTTTAATAAACACTTCTTGATTCATAACTAATAGAATGAGATATTCGTACTTAGGCATGGTAAATACCCAGAAATAACCCCAAATGATGACTACTTTAGAAATCACGCAGTCTCACTCTGCCTTCTCCTTTCTTTCATTCTTATCCTCATCTAGTTGTTAAAAATGTTTCCTATAGTGCGGCCAGGGTGGTTCAGTCAGTTTAGCATTTGACACTTGATTTCAGCTCAGGTCATGATCTCAGAGTCATAAGATCAGCCACTGTCTAGCTTGCACCGGGTGTGCTTGGGATTCTCTCTCCCCCTCTCCCTCTGCACTCCCAATGCGTGCATGCAGACACACACACTCTTTCTCCCACTCTCTCTCTCTCTCTCAAAAAAAGAAAAAGTTGTTTCCTATGGTTGAAAGCCTATTATGACCAAAGTAGAATAGTATAACATGAATTAAGTCCAAAAACTTACACCTAGATAAGCCTAAACTGCTTTTTTTTTAAAGTTTCTCTTTATTTTTTATTTTTTGAAGATTTTATTTATTTGACAGAGAGAAACACAGCCAGAGAGGGAACACAAGCAGGGGGAGTGAGAGAGGGAGAAGCAGGTCTCCTGCCGAGCAGGAAGCCTGATGTGGGACTCGATCCCGGGTCTCCGGGATCATGACCTGAGCCGAAGGCAGTCGCTTAACCAACTGAGCCACCCAGGCGCCCCTTGTTTCTATTTATTTATTTGACAGAGAGAGTTCACAAGTAGGCAGAGAGGCAGGCAGAGAGAGAGGAGGAAGCAGGCTCCCCGCTGAGCAGAGAGCCTGACACGGGCCTCAATCTCAGGACCCTGAGATCATGACCTGAGCTGAAAGCAGAGGCTTTAACCCACTGAGCCACCCAGGTGCCCCTAAACTGCTAACTTAAAATAAAGATTAATAACACAAGCCCCCAAACAAATGTTATGTATCATGATATGTTTCCTTCTTGCTAATAGCCTAAGAGCCCCAGGCCCGTGCTAAATAATGTAGAATTGCCAGATATTCAGATACATTTAAATTTAAACATGTCCTAGGAAAATGTCTGGCAGGCTCTATCTTGATGTCAAAGGGTATTAAGTCCCCGGGTTGGTAGAATCATTAATGTTCTCAGGAAATTTTTGTTCATATTTTCAGACTGCCCTGTAATGTGCAAACATAGCCTTATGTTTTTTTTTTTTTTTTAAATGCTACCTAGTGCTGTCAAAATTAGTCTCTTTGAGACCTTCCTAACTCACAATTAGGAAGACAAATTACCAATTACAATATAGAGTTTTGACAGACTAAATAATTTGGCTTTGTATTTGGTGTTTGCCCAGTACTTGGAAAGAAAAAGAAATAATTCCATTGAACTTATCTATGAAGCAATTTAGGAAATCCTCTCGGAAAACTCAGTTGTACAACAACTATTTAAAGAGATTAAATTAATATCTTCCATTGGCATTTATTTCAGTGGAGTCACACATTGATGCATGATTTAAAACAAGACAGGTACTCCAACAGAAAATTAAACAAACACAAAATACCGTGGGGAAACCAACAAGTTTCCTAAAAGAACGGCATCAAGTTAATAACTGGTATTTATATAAAAACCTCTGGGACAATTTTGCATGTCACAGCTTTTAGAGATGGACCATTACCAGTGGGTTGGTAACAAGGTCCATTGAACCAAGTATAATATTAGCACAGAGTTTGACATAAGGTATATATGCAGTATCTTCTTTTTTTTTTTAAGATTTTATTTATTTGACAGAGAGAGAGATCACAAGTAGGCAGAGAGGCAGTCAGAGAGAGAGGAGGAAGCAGGCTCCCTGCTAAGCAGAGCGCCCAGAATACGGCCTCCATCGCAGGACCCTGAGGTCATGACCTGAGCCGAAGGCAGAGGCTTAATCAACTGAGCCACTCAGGCACCCTCTTTTTTTTTTTTTAATATTTTATTTATTTGACAGAGAGAAACACAGCTAGAGAGGGGGACCACAAACAGGGGGAGTAAGAGAGGGAGAAGCAAGGCCTCCCGCCGAGCAGGGAGCCCAATGTGGGGCTCCATCCTGGAACTCTGGGATCATGACTTGAGCTGAAGGTAGATGCCTAACCAACTGAGCCACCCAGGCGCCCCTGTTCAGCATCTTACAAAAATTTATTTGATTCAAACCGATGCAATAGAAAATGATTCCTAAGTTTAATTTAAAAATGAAATTTGAGGGGCGCCTGGGTGGCTTAGTCTTAAGCATCTGCCTTCAGCTCAGGTTGTTATCCCGGCATTCTGGGGTGAAGCCCCGCATCAGGCTTCCTGCTCAGCAACAAGAAGCCTGCTTCTTCCTCTCTCACTCCACCTGCTTGTGTTCCCTCTCTAGCTTTGTTTCTCTCTGGCAAAATCCTTTGATTTTATTTATTTATTTGCCAGAGAGAAACAAAGCTAGAGAGGGAACACAAGCAGAGGGACTGAGAGAGGGAGAAGCAGGTTTCCTGCAGAGCAGGAAGCCCGATGTGGGACTCGATCCCGGGTCTCCAGGATCATGACCTGAGCTGAAGGCAGTCGCTTAACCAACTGAGCCACCCAGGTACCCCTAAATAAATAAAATCTTAAAAAAAAAAATTAAGTTTGATTATTCACTGAACAAAACATATAGTTTTAAGTTTTCTCCCTAAATTTGAAATCTGGATGAAAAAGTTTCAGTCAGTTTGAGTACATACCTAACAAATGAAACAAAGCCATTAAGATCGAGGCAATATTACACACTGACAATTCTTTGAACACTGGAAACTACTTCTGACATTGAGCTAACTAACTTGTAAACTTGGGGTTCATTTTCTATTACTTTAAAATAAGGTGATTAAACAGGATCATCTGCAAAGATTTCTTTATGTTTAACAGTCTGTAATTTGAAAACAAACATAAGAAGATACTAAAAGATGGAGAGAAGGTAGATTAGAGACATTGAGGCCCAAGGCATAACACGGCGGGGGGGAGTCATCTGAGTTGTCTTTCTGCCTCCTATACCTAGACTTGGAAGCTAGCAACTAACACAAATTCCCTGGCTGGCTCAGTGGGTAGAGCGTGTGACTCTTGATTTAGGTGTCCTCAGTTTGAGCCCCACACTGGGTGTAGAGATTACTTAACAAAAAAAAAAAAAAAAAAAAAAAAAAAAAAAAAAAAAAAAAAAAAAAAAAAAGGAAAACCACAACAAAAGCCTTCGCTTTTTTAGCCAAAGCACTGAAAAAGGGCAGCCTAGCAAGAAAGACTTATAAGCAACAAGAGCCCTACTCCAGCCAAGCATGATAGGGGAAAAAAAAACCAAAACACAAAAACTGTGGCCACAGTCCCCTCCCCCCCATGTCGGTAGAGGCCAAGTGGAGAGCTCAGACTTCAACTTTTGCCAGGCTGTAAGGAAGTGGCTTAACCTCCCCCATCACCACCACCACCAGTGTGATATCAGAGGATGCCTCGTGGAGAGTTAGGACTTTCACAACCACTGGTAGTAATGAAGCCAGAGGTCACTCACTCCCACTGCTGTATTGTCAGTGGAGTGCACACGGGAATGTTAAGGCCTCTTACCCCTCCCTACCAGGGATGTTATCAGTGGCGGCCTAGTAAAGAGCTGGAACTCACATCTCCACCCATAGGTAATGAAAAGCACCCCCCTACCTCAGGTGCCAACACAGGCTGAGTAAAGGCTTAGATAGTCCAGTACACAATTGAACTTCTACACCCCATCCTTCTCCTGCTGGAGCAGTGTCAGAAAAAACCCGCTAAAATATAAGGTTTAAACGAGATCCCTATGGTTTCCTTTGAAACACAGAAGTTTTTAATCTTGTTGAAGTCAAACTTACCTGTTTTTTTCCTTTTATTGCTTATGCTTTGGGTGTCATATCTAATAATCCTTTGCCAAATCCCAAGTCATGATTTCCTCCTATGTTTTCTTGTAAGAGTTTTATAGTTTTAGTTTCTACCTTTAGGTCTTTGGTCCATTTTGAGCTTATTTTTGTATATCGTGTAAGATAAGATTTCAACTTCTTTCTTTACCCTGGTAGCTATCTACTTGTCTGATCATTTGTCAGAAAGAACACTCTTCCCCATTAAACAGTCTTGGCATGCTTGTCAAAGATTAATTGACCAGGGCGCCTGGGTGGCTCAGTGGTTGGGCCTCTGCCTTCGGCTCAGGTCATGATCCCAGAGTCCCGGGATCAAGTCCCACATTGGGCTCCCTGCTCAGCGGGAGGTCTGCTTCTCCCTCTCTCACTCCCGCTCCTTGTGTTCCCTCTCTGGCTGTGTTTCTCTCTTTCAAATAAATAAAATCTTAAAAAAAAAAATCAATTGACCATAGATGTATGATTTATTTCTGGACTGTTAGTTCTATTCTATTAATCTGTATGTCTTTTCTTGTGCCAGTACCACATTGTCTTGATTACTGTTGCTTTGTAGTAAGTTTTGAAATCGGGAAGTATGAGTTTTCCAACTTTCCTCTACTTTTTCAAGATTAATTAGGTCATTCTGGGTCCCTTGCAATTCCATATAAATTTTATTTTTTTATTTTTGAAGGAATTTTATTTATTTATTTGTTTATTTGTTTGTTTGTTTATTTGACACAGAGAGAGAGAGAGCACAAGCAGGGGGAGTGGCAAGCAGAAGGAGAGGCAGAGGCAGGCTCCCCACTGAGCAGAGAGCGCGATATGGGGCTCCATCCCAGGACCCTGGGACCATGGCCTAATCTGAAGGCAGATGCTTAACCAACTGAGCCACCCAGGCACCCCTGTTTTTCTTCTTGTTAATGCAAGATATATCACATTGATTAATTTGTGAATATTGAATCACCCTTCCATGCCAGGAATAAATCCCACTTGATGGTGGTAAATGATTTTTTTTTAACTCCTTGTTGATTTTAGTTTGCTAATTTTTGTTGAAAATTTTTGCATCTGTGTCAGAGATATTGGCCTCTTTTTTTGTACTGTCTTTATCTGATTTTGGCATTAAGATAATGCTGGCCTCATAGAATATATTTAGAAGCTTTACTTCCTTTTATATTTTTTCAAATAGTTTGAGAAGAATAGATATTAACTTTTCTTTAAATGATTTGTAGAATTCACTTGTGAAGCCAATGGTTTTAGACTTTTGTTTGATTGTTGGGGTTTTTGCTTATTGATTCAGTTTCATCCTAGTAATCAGTCTGTTCAGGTTTTCTGTTTCTTCCTGATTCAGTTTTGGGAAATTATATGTTTCTAGGTATTCACCAGTTTCTTCTAGGTTGTCCAATTTGTTGGCATATAATTTTTCATAATACTATCTTATAATACATTTTATTTCTGTGGTGTCAGTTGTTATTTCTCCTCCTTTCTCCCCCACCTTTTTTCTAACCTCATTTTCTACCAGGCATGCCTGTATGCTGTGTTTCATACTGGCTTTCATGCTATTTTTTACACACCAAGCACATTCATTTCTTAGAGCATTTGTATTTCCTGTTCTCTCTGTCCAGAACACCCTTCCTCTAGATACCTGCGAAGTTTCCTCTTGCTTTCAGGTCTCTAGTAGAATGTGATGGTTCTGATAGACTGTGATGACTACTTATCAGCCTAGTCACTCTCTAGCTTCTGATTCTTTCTACATAGCACTTACCAACACCATTACATATCTGTCGGCTTATCATCTGCCTTATTTTCTAGATCATAACCTCCATGAGGGCAAGGATTTTATTCACTACCAAATCCCAAGAGTCTATGTCAGTATTTGGACTTTTATTTATTGATTGATATATTTGACACAGGGAGAGAGAGAGAGAGAGAGAGAGAGAGAGAGAGAGAGAGAGAGAGCGCACAAGCAGAAAGAGCAGCAGGCAGAGGAAGGGAGAGAAACAGGATCCCTGCTGAGCAGGGAGCCTGATGCAGGACTCGATCCCAGGACACTGGGATCATGACCTGAGCTGAAGGCAGCGCTTAATTGACTGAGCCACCCAGGTGTCCCCTATATCAGTATTTGAACATAGAAGATGCTCAGTAGATATTTGGTAAATGAATGAATTAAGATAATAGGGGAAATGGAACACTAGCTTTTCCATAGAGGCTGCCAAGCAGAAAGATAGAAGTGAGAAGACCATGAAGGAAAAATCATACCAATATGCACTGAATATGCTCAAAGTGAGTAGACTGCTACCTGAGTAATAAAGGTGTTTCTGCCCTCAAGTTCAGGAGTTGACAAGGTAATAGCCTGATGATATCTATAACAGAAGTAAAACAATGTACAGAAGTAATATAATTTTATGAGACAATGGAAGTACCTGTGTTCATATATTTTGTAAATCTTTCTATGGAATTAGAAATGGTAAAGTATGAGGAAAAGCAGTATATCATATGTAAGACAATTTTGCATGATGGTTATGACTATGGTTTGTCATAAACTTTGGTCCCATTTTCTGAGTAGTTTTGATTCCTTACTACAGAGTGTGAAAGCAAGTTTGGCCTGATTTAGCTTCCTAAGGCAGCAGTAAGCCACCTACTTCATACCAGCATAACCTACTTATAGACTAATTTCTAGGCAGGTAGATGGTATCAAGGCCCTCTGGCAGGTGATTCTTGAATTTAGAAATTTATGACTGCTTCTGATACCACATTCCAGCTCAGAAATAGTGGAATACTTCACAGCATTAATATTCAATGTCCAGTCAAGCAATAAATGTCATAGAATCTGAGCCTGGAAGATCCAGAGCCAGGATCTAGCCCAGTTTAGAAGTATAATTGACCTAGATGATTTATCAGCAGCTCTGTTCGGAAAGGGAAATAAATTGACCCTGCTCTTATGTTATTTAACTCTCCTAACCTTCAGCAGTTCATTAATGATAGGTAAGTATAAACTCCTCCAACATCAGGCTTGAGTATACCTAGGACACCTATGTTTGGTGAAAGTCAGTAGTGAAGTCATCTGGGCCTGGGCTTTTCTTTGTGGGTAGATTTTTATTACTAATTTGATCTATTGACTTGTTATAGATCTATTCAAATTGTCTATTTCTTCTTGAGTTAGGTGTGGAGTCTGTGTCTTTCTAGGAATTTGTGTATTTCATCTAAGTTATACAATTGTATGCCACAGTATTCCTATTCATAGTATTCCTTTTTATTACTTATGGCTAAACTGAACTAAATATTCCTCAAAATGGCTCTTGTTTTCCTGCCCTTTCACTTTTGCACTTGGAATGCCCTCAACTTAATCTCTACCTATTAACATGTATTGGATATCTACTGGGACCAAAACATTCTTCAAGTTCTCTAGCGAATGCATGAACAATAGATATGATAAGGTCTTGGCTTTGGAATAGATAGCTGTCAACAATGTCAAGTGCTGCAGAGAGGTCAAAGAGACCAAGAAATGGCACTTAAATTTAATAATCTTGAAGTCAGTGTCAGCTTTGAAAAGAACAATTTTAGGACAACATGGAAGCAGATAAGAAGAAAATAATTAAGTAGAACAATACATGAGCTCCAAGAAAGGAGGGATTTTTGTCCCTGTTATTTACTTTGTTCCCCATCGTGTAAACCATGCCTGGTATATTGAAAGCTCTCCATAAATATTAGTTAAATAAATGAATTAATTAACACATTGGTAAGTGGTGGTTAAAAAAAAAGTAGAGGCAATGGGAGTAATAAAGGAGCAATTAGAATAATTGAAGAAAGAAAGAAAATATAGTTGAAGAAAGGCACAAGTTGAACATGCTTTTAGGGGGAGGACTCCAGTGGAAAAGTGGAAATCAAAGCTGTTAAAAAAAAAGATGGTAAAAGAGTTGGGGTGCCTGGCTGGCTCAGTCAATAGAGCATGCAGCTCTTGATCTTGGGGTTATGTGTTCAAGCCCCATGTTGGGTGGGGGTAGAGATTACTTTTAAAAAAAGATGTAGGGGAGGCGCCTGGGTGGCTCAATTGGTTAAGCAACTGCCTTCGGCTCAGGTCATGATCTAGGAGACCCAGGATCAAGTCCCACATCAGGTTCCCTGCTCAGTGGGAAGCCTGCTTTTCCCTCTCTCACTCCCCCTGCTTGTGTTCCCTCTCTAGCTGTGTTTCTCTCTGTCAAATAAATAAAATCTTTAACCCCCCCCCCAAAAAAAGATGTAGGGGTGCCTGGGTGGCTTAGTGGTTAAGCGTCTGCCTTCTGCTTAGGTCATGATCCCAGAGTCCTGGGATTGAGCCCCACATCAGGCTTCTTCCTCTCTCACTCCCCCTGCTCATGTTCCCTCTCTAGCTGTGTTTCTCTCTATCAAATAAATAAAGTAAAAAAAAAAAAGAAAAGGGACGCCTGGGTGGCTCAGTTGGTTGAGCAACTGCCTTCGGCTCAGGTCAATCCCGGAGACCCGGGATCGAGTCCCATATCGGGCTCCCTGCTCGGCGGGAAGCCTGCTTCTCCCTCTCTCGCTCCCCCTGCTTGTGTTCCCTCTCTCACTGTGTTTCTCGCTGTCAAATAAATAAAATCTTTAAAAAAAAAAAAAAGATGTAAAATAGGGAAAATTGATGCAACATTATCATTAAAGCAATAGGCAAATGTCACAAATAGTAGAATATGAAGAAGCAAGTCCTACTTAATGTATAAATAGACTCATTTGCAACTCTTTGCAAAAAAAAAGTATTCTTCATAATGGGTTCCCTATTCCCATTAACTGTATGAAAATCCACTGGAGCACCCAAGGTAGAAACTCCAGGTTTCTTTAACACCTCCTTCTCTTTTGTCTTCTTGCCTGTTTAAAGGAAAAGAAAGTTATCTCAATTCCACTTCTGTAATGCTCCATTTCCGCTCCCATCTTCCATCCCCACTGGGCCTACCGCAGGTAAGCCCCACCAACATTTTCTTTTTTTCTTTTTTTTTTTTTTAAGATTTTATTTATTTATTTGACAGAAAGAGACACAGTGAGAGAAGGAACACGAGCAGGGCGAGTGGGGGAGAGAGAGAAGCAAGCTTCCTGCCGAGCAGGGAGTCCCATGCGGGGCTCAATCCCAGGACCCTGGGATCATGAACTGAGCTAAAGGCAGAGGCTTAACGACTGAGCCACACAGGCGCCCCCCACCAATATTTTCTTGACTGGAATTTGATGAAGGATAGTTGGAAGGCAGATGGACAGGGACAAGGGACTCCCCCACCATAAGAGGAAACCACCCTTAAAAGGATTTTATACCACCCTGAAAGGAGCCCTACCCACCTTTCCTATGTAATAGGTGACAAAAACCTGATTAGATGACAGATGCAGGGAGGGTTAATCAGATTAAAATAGCCCGCTAACAAGTGCATAAAAACCCCTAGACTTAGAAAGTCTGGTGGCAACCTTCTTGGGTCCCTTCCCTCTTTGGGAGCTTTGTCCTCTAAACTTTACTATCACTCAGTAAACCTTGCTTTGCTGCCCACCACTCTGTCTGGTCTACCTCTTCATTCTTGGAAGTGGCTTGACTGCGAACCACAGACACTACTGACAGAAGAAAAAAATCCCGTAATAATATTTTAATGATTTTCTGACTATACTCTGAAATCAGTAGCTTTCAGCTCTCAGTCCTTTCTTTATACTGCCATCAGAACTATGGTCTTAAAACACAGGTATAGGGGTGCCTGGGTGGCTCAGTTGGTTAAGCGACTGCTTTCAGCTCAGGTCATGATCTTGGAGACCCAGGATCGAGTCCCACATCGGGCTTCCTGCTCGGCGGGAAGCCTGCTTCTCCCTCTCACTCCTGCTGCTTGTATTCCCTCTCTAGCTGTGTTTCTCTCTGTCAAATAAATAAATAAAATCTTAAAAAAAAAAAAAAACACAGGTATGATCGTACCATTTTCCTCTTCAAAATATTGAAGAGCTATAATAGATCATTTCTTTTACATTTCTTCATTTATTGACTGCCTTGCATATGCTAGGGGCTAGGCATACACTAGTGAGTTATAATAAGCAGGGTCATTTCAAATTAGGGATAAAGAAATGGTCACAACAAAATAAAAATATACTTAAGAATGAAGTGTCATTTTTCTTCTGTGAGATTGGCAAAGGTGAAAAAGAATGAAAATACTCACTGTTGGCAAGTATGTAGGAAAACAAGCAACCTTATCCACAATTGGTGAATGTTACTAGATACCAGCTTTTTAGAGGGCAATTTAGCAATACTTGTTGGGACAAATTGGTATTATCAAAATTTTAACAATAGTTATCTCCAGGGTTGTGGAATTATGAGACTTTCTACTTCTCACAGTATTTTTTACTACTTCTTGTAGTATTTAAGTATTTATAATATCTATTTATATATTTTTTTTTAATTAGAAGTTTACATTTTTTATTTTTTTTTAGGTTTTATTTATTTGACAGAGAGAAACACAGCCAGAGAGGGAACACAAGCAGGGGGAGTGAGAGAGGGAGAAGCAGGCTGCCTGCTGAGCAGGGAGCCCGATGTGGGACTCGATCCCAGTTTTCCAGGATCATGACCTGAGCCGAAGGCAGTCGCTTAACCAACTGAGCCACCCAGGCGCCCCTCTATTTATATTTTTTAATTTGAAAAAATGAAGACACAAAAATGGAAAAAATTACCTTTCTTCAATAGTTTCACACTTTTTAGGTCAACATTCAAGGCTGTTTAAAATGAGTCCCTTATGTAGTTCCAGCCCCACCATCCACCATTTCCATTTTTTACCCAGGACTGTCCCAGGTAGTGCTTTTCACTCTTCTGTGCCTCTGATAGTCCTCTAACTAGAATGCCTTCCTCCTCTCCTTTATTAATCAAAACAGTACTCATCTTCCCAGAACAACTTAGGAGTCATTTCCCTTTGTAAAACTTGGGCTCCTGTCTGGTTTATATTGCTCCTCCTTGGTGCTGAGAGGGTAGTTTGTTTACACTTCTAACGGAGCACAGCTTGGCTTGCATTGTTGTTACTTGTATCTGATGTCTCCCTCGCCATCTTTTATTCTCCACTTTATTTGCCTTTTCTGTGAGATAAATGTTAATTTCAAAATATTACTCAGGTTCCTGTATGTTCCATGTATAAATCCATGCTTAAATTACACAATTTTTAAGAGATGCATAGCTCAGCCATGTGGGCAATTTCCTTCAAGTCACAAAATGCTACTTTGTAATAATTTCTATTTGAAGAGAGTGCAGGAATTAATTAAACATGTCTATAGATGGCTGGTGTTTATTCTCTGACAATGAGCCGGAATTATTACCTCACTTTAAGCCTTTCTCTGATGGTTTGTTTACAGAGAATTGTGCTAAATAGCTGAATTGTTGTCATGACCCTTTGCCTAGATCTTTTCAAAATAGTCATTAGGCTTGAGTTTTACATAACAAACACACACACACACACACACACAATCTCATAACAGAAAGAGAAACTGAAAACAATTCTTAGAATTTTAAGCTTGCATTGCGTTAAGATTGGATTTATGGTGATGGGCATAGCCCATAATTTTATAAGTTAGCTATAATTAAATCTGACCACTTATAAGTGCTGAAGTGTCTTTGGTTGCCAAACCGTGATAAAGTATAAAATTAACAAATTACCTTACATGAACTTGATCAATAAGGCTCCTTTCAATAAACCAAAGAATTAACTACTTTGTGCTGTTTTGGTGACTACACAGTTTCAGGTCCCCAAAGTGGGAGTAGCTCTTAAAGCAAAAGTGGCAGCCCCATTATCATCTGTAAATTTCCACTAACAAGCCAGCCTGGCAGCGTCTGTTGGCTGCACAGCCTGTGACCTTTCTAAGAGCGTAGTATTCGTCATTGTTTTGTTTATGAGCATCTATCTATGCCGTGGAAGTTCTGGGGAGAGAGTTTCAAAAAAAGAAAACTGAAACTAAGAAGGAAATCAAAAGCAAAAAGCCAGAAACTACTTCTTTAGCCCTTTCTTTATGATCTCAGGACTTCAGGGACCTTGAAAGATTGATTTCCTCTCACTCAAGTTTCTTATAAAATTAGCTTTGGCTCATACATTTGTAACACAGTAGTTAATTTTACAAGATAAGCAGTGTAGGGGAAATGTATCTGAGGGGAAAATCAAGTGCTGGAAGCTCAAGAGACACTTAAATAAGGTCACAGAACAAAGCTGGTGAGTAAAGTGCTCCCACTATAGACCTGCAAATAGCAAAGGGTCTGCTTCAGGTTAATTTCAGTGTATCTTTCATCACATTTCACTTTTCTTCTCAGCCAGTATTAAATATAAGTGGGCCTACTCAAACCTGTTCTGTGAGTCTTTTAAATTACTCAGTCGAAGAGCAATCATGATTTAAGTTGAGAAATTTAAACTCTGTTTTAGCATCCACTTTCCTAGAATGGTCCCAGAGACTGTACTAGCCACAGCAAGGAGTGAACCAGAATTCATGTTCACTGTTACTTATGCCATTTCAAGAAATTAAGTTTATTTTCAGATAAGCACCATTGGCTATCTGAGCTGGAAAAAATATTAGTCTTTTAATTCAGTCCTCCCAGAATGGCTCCTAAAGGTGAAACACTTTGCTTAGGAGCAGAGCTGGAATTAGAACCAGGTGTCTCAGCTAATCTAGATTCCAAATCTAGAGCTTTTTATACTCATGGTGAGTAAATGCCAATAATTTCTCACTTACACATTTAGAGAAAGTCTCTGTGAATTAATTAATCTTTTTATTTGGATATGTTAATCTTTTAAAATATGCAGAAGACTCATTTCAATATATGTCAGCACTGGGAAAATACTCAGAGATAAACTGCCTTAAGAAGCATCTTAGGGGCACCTGAGTGGCTCAGTAGGTTAAGCAACTGCCTTCGGCTCAGGTCATGATCCCGGAGACCCAGGATCGAGCTCCACATCAGGCTCCTTGCCCAGCGGGAAGCCTGCTTCTCCCTTTCTCACTCCCCCTGCTTGTGTTCCCTCTCTAGCGGTGTTTCTCTCTGTCAAATAAATAAATAAAATCTTTAAAAGAAGAAGAAGAAGAAGAAGAAGAAGAAGAAGAAGAAGAAGAAGAAGAAGAATCATCTTAGAGGGATGCCTGGGTGGCTCAATTGGTTAAGCATCTGCCTTCAGCTCAGGTTATGATCCCTGTGTCTTGGAATGGAGCCCTGCACTGGCCCTCCCTGCTCAGCGGGGAGTCTGGTTCTCCCTCTCCTACCTCTCCCCCTCCCTGTGCTCCTATTCTGTCTCTCTCTCTCTCTCTAAAAAATAAAATCTTAAAAAGAGAGAGAGAAACATCTTAGAGATACCTTCTAAAATGGTTTGATGAGCACCTGGGTGGCTCAGTGGGTTAAAGCCTCTGCTTTCGGCTCAGGTCATGATCTCAGGGTCCTGGGATCAAGGACTACATAGGGCTCTCTGCTCAGCAGAGAGCCTGCTATCCTCTCTCTCTGCCTGCCTCTCTGCCTATTTGTGATCTCTCTGTCAGTCAAATAAATAAATAAAATCTTTTAAAAAAATAAAATGGTTTGATGGGATTGGCCTGTAAAACTGCCCAATAATCCACAAGTTATAAATTTTCAAGAGAACATTAACTGGGACTATTACATTTCTACCTGATTATCAAAATGCTGTGTTGATCAACTTTATCAGAATTTCCTTCAAGTCAGCTATATCTCTGAGGTTCCTCTCCTTGGATGCGGCACTTCACAGAAAAGTTCTGAGGGGTACAGACTTCCTGTGAAACACACAAGGCTACTTATGCTCACCTCCTCTTAATATTTCCCTAAGACTTGGACTTGGCATTTCCCAAGTGTGTCACTTAGAATGTTAACTTAGATTTGAAAAAATGGTCCCATGACCAAGTAAATTTAAGAAATAGAGCTAATTTAATTTCTTTTATTATGCTAGTTTAATTTATTCATTCAAAAATATTTGTTCAGTGTCTACTATGTGTCAGGCACTGTTTTAGATGTTTAGGATGCAGAAGCAAAGGACACAAATCTCTGCTTTTGTGAAGCTCATAGACAATATGAGGTAGATAGAGTTTTGAGTGCTGAATTACTTCTTTTTTTAAAAAAATATTTATTAGAGAGAGAGAGGAGGCAGGGGAAGGGACAGAAGGAGAGGGAGAGGGAGATAGAGAATCTCAGGCAGATTCCCCACTGATTGCTGAGCCCAGTGTGGGACTCAATCCCATGATCCTGAGACCATGACCTGAGCCAAAATCAAGAGTTGAACATTCACTTGACTGAGCCACCCAGGTGCCCTTCTGCTGAATTAATTCTAAGTTAAATTCCCAGAAATGGGACAATGAATTACATAATTAATAATTTGCCATAATAATAATAAATGCTATGAAAGAAGAATCGAAGTGATATGGGAAGATATAATAGAAGAATTTGTTTGGGACTTATTACCTTGTGGAGGGTTGCTCCAAGTGAGATTTTGAATCTGGCTGTGGGTAAAGAGAACTTGGTATTTTGAAAACCCCCTTGATGTTTCTGGTCTCTTCCACAAACCTTCCTTCCCTCTGTGAGGACCCTACACCACACCCGGAGCTCCATTCTGGGGCAGAGCAAAGCTACTGTGGCCTCAGGCTCTTCTTCTCACCCCCAAATATTCTAGATGAACAACAAACAACAATTGGCCCTGAAAGCAGGGCCAAGTGACAGAAATTTAAGCATGAAAGAGTGACTCAAGGCTCTCACCATTAAAGACTGACATTTCCTTTCAAACTTGACATCTAAGCAAACTTTTTCTGAAATGTAAAAAATACTCACGTTTTGTCAAAAAACATGAAAGTTGAAAGTGCTCATACCCTTTGATTCAGCAATCTCATTCCTGGGAGTTTCACTTGAAAATTAAATCAACAGAAAAGTAAAACCACGTACACCAAGTTGGTCATTGTAATGTTAAGGGTAATAATGAGGGAAAAATTGAACAATCTAAATATTCTGCAGTTGGGAAGCTATTAGATTGTGGTATATTAATTTCTGGCCATTATGTAAATAGTGGAAAATACAAATGAAGTAATGGCAAAATTACATGCTAAGGAATGCAAACTATATATAAATGAGTATATGAAACATAGACAATAATATGGAAGAGTGCAGTCAGTTTGCTGGGGTAGTAGGACAATAGAATAGAAGCCCATCATGAACTGGCCTGTGCAGACAGGAGAAAATTCATTGGCTCAATAACCAAACCTTAGGTAGAACAAGGTGCCAGTGGCTTCAGGGATGTCTTGAAAGAGGAATACAAATTGCCATCAGGACTTCATATCCCTCTCTTTCCACTGCTCTCTGCAGGGAAAACTTTTTTCTCTCAAACCAGCTTCTGCCGAAGATGAGATCCTCATCTTCCCACAATAAGTTTAGATCACTGTAAACTCATATTCTTGTATCTTCCAACTACGATGAGTTTAAGAGCAATTTAAGAGCTCAGGTTTAAGAACAGTTCTGGAATGGGTTGTGATTGGCCTGGCTTCAGTCATGTGCCCATCCTTGGTCATGATCTCAGAGTCATGCGATTGAGTCCCAGCATGGAGTCTGCTTAAGATTCTCTCACTCTGGGGGTGCCTGGGTGGCTCAGTCGTTTAAGTGTCTGCCTTTGGCTCAGGTCATGATCCGGCAGTCCTTGGATCGAGCCCCGCATTGGGCTCCCTGCTCCGCGGGAAGCCTGCTTCTCCCTCTCTCACTCCCCCTGCTTGTGTTCCCTCTCTCGCTGTGTTTCTCTCTGTCGAATAAATAAATAAAATCTTTAAAAAAAAAAAAGATTCTCTCACTCTGTCACCCTCTGCCCCTCCCCATAAACACATGCACGCTTTCTTTCTCTCTCTCTCTCTCTCTCTCTCAAAAGAAAAAAGAGGAAGAAGAAGGTGGAAGAGGGGGGTAAGAGGGGAAAAGAAGAAGAGGAAGAATAAAGTCAATTCTGTTAGGATACTATGTCTAGAAGAAGAGGAAAGCATTTCCCTAAAAGGAGAGAGGTGCTACTTTAAATGGAAATTAATTTGCCTATTGTTCAATTTAATGGTTTAGAAAAATATCTTATTCTCTTAGTCCTACTCCCAATAGCAGGTTGTGATTTCCTGATTCAGTGTGTTTTACTATAAGGCCGCATAGCAGAAAGAGCACTACACTGATGCCAGGGGAATGGATTTTCCTAGCTCTACCATGAATCAGCTGTGTCCTTGGACTAGTTCTTAAACTTCTCTGGATTTCAGTTTCTTTGTCTCAGAATGCTGTCATCTCCTTGAGGTCAGGAACTAAGACGGTCTCAAATGGAGATTTGTACTTGGTAACGACCTCTGGGGCTGGGTTTCTAGAGAAAGATACTGAACTATGATCTGGTTGCAACAAAGACCTCAGATAGTCATGGGGAGCCCTAGACTTATGGTAATCTTTCAGAATTGTCACAGATTTCACCAAGTGGACCTACTTTATATCCCCATTATAGACTCCCTGTGCACTGCCCATAGGAAAGGACCTTAAACATGGGCAAAGCAGTTTCCTGAACCTCAGGAAGCCCCTGAAAAGGGATCCAGCTGAGAGTGATGGCAACCAATACCCCCAGCTGCTGAAAGAGGGAGTGCCTTGGTCCTGAAAAAGGATATCTGAGCAGAGCACTGTGACATCTAGTACAATCAGTATATTCATAGCACCAGTAGGACAGTGCCTGGCATAGGGTAGATGCTTATTTATTATTTGTTAAATGAATACACTATGCTAAAAGGAAGGTGTGGAGAGGTGCCTGGGTGGCTCAGTTGGTTGGGTGTCCAACTCTTAGTTACAGCTCAGGTCATGATCTTATGGGTTGTGGAACTGGCCCACATCAGGCTCTGGGCTCAGTGGGGAGTCTGCTTGAAGATCTCTCCCTCTGCTCTTCCCCCCTACTCGTGTGCACTGTCTTTCTCTCTCTTTCTAAAATAGAAAATCTTTTTTTTTTTTTTTTGAAAAGGGAAGGTATGGATTAGATAATCTCTCTTGGCAATGTTGCATACATGTATTTATCTCCCAGAGGATGTATGGAAAGGGTGATTAATCAAAATCTCACACTTTTTGTTATTGTTCTTTTAAATAAAAGAATGGGACTAGAACTAGGAGAAGAATGTTTATTAAGATTAATATTGACTGACCTGCTTGGCTAGAGAGCATAAAGCATTCTTTGTGATTGAGTTAACAGTAGAAAACATTAAGGAAGCAATTACTATAGATATTACATAGAGTCACACTGTGCTATCCAATACAGTAGCTGCTATACACAGGAGGCTATTTCATTTAAACCAATTAAAATGACATAAAATTATAAAATTTATTTCCTCAATCACACTATTCACATTATCAAGTGCTCAGTAGCCATACGTGGCTACTGGCTCTGGCATTAAACATGCAGAATGTTTCCATCATCATAGAGAGTTCTAGTGAACAGTACTGGTCTGCGCTGAATAGTTGTGTTCTTTACTTTCATTCAATAGAAATCTTATTTACTCTCATTAATTCTGGTGCTCGATATATTGGGATGGCTGAAACTGAAGCCAAAACTTTGAGAGGCTTAGGCAAAAAGGATTGCCCTGTAGCCACATTTTTTTTTTTTAAGATTTTATTTATTTGACACAGCGTGAGCGAGTGAGCGAGAGAGTCAGCAAGAGAGGGAACACAAGCAGAGGGAGTGGGAAAGGGAGAAGCAGGCTTCCTGCTGAGCAGAGAGCCTGATATTGGGACTCAGACCCAGGGCCCCAGGACCATGACCTGAGCTGAAGGCAGACACTCAACGACTGAGCCACCCAGGCACTCCACTGTATCCACATTTCTTCTTAGAAATCCAAGTAGTGTGGCACCTGGGTGGCTCAGTCAGTTATGCAGCTGCCTCTGGCTCAGGTCATGATCCCAGGGTCCTGGAATTGAACTCCGAGTCACATCGGGCTCCCTGCTCAGAATTGACTTTCTTCTCTCTCTCCCCCTCCTCCCGGCTCCTGCTCTCTTTGTGCCAAATAAATAAACAAAATATTTAAAAGAAAAGAAAAGAAAAGAAAAAATCCAAGTAATGGTATGCCTGGGTGGCTCAGTCAGTTAAGCATCTGCCTTTGGGCTCAGGTCATGATCTCAGGGTCCTGGGATCGGACCCCATGTTGGGCTCCTTGCTCAGCAGGAAGCCTGCTTCTCCCTCTGCCTGCCACTCTCCCTGCTTGTGCTCTCTCTCTCTGACAAATACATACATACATACATACATACATACATACATACCGTACATACATACATACATATATAATATCTTTTAAAAAATCCAAGTAGCACAAGACAGTATGAAAATGGAGCATTTGTTGTAATTTCATCCTGCTCCTATCATCTGGCCCATCTGGATGTAACCAGGACTAAAGGCCCTGGGCTTCTGAAGTGTGCTCTGCTCCTGGCTCCCCACAGCAAGGGAGGCATGACTGTTCCTTCAAGCCTCAAACTGTGTAGGGTTAGACATTCAACAACCAGATTTTCAAAAGTCAGTTTTTTACTATAGGAGATTAACTGTGAGTTTTTATTCTCTTAGTATCAGTATCAGAGGTAAACATATTTGATATGTTTTAATCTACTGTTATTATTTTTCTTATACAAACTGTTCCATCTTTGGCCATCAGGAGCATCTTCACGTTGGCTCTAAAGTCCTTTTCACATGACCTCAGCAGTCTTTGATAATTTCTTTACCATCTGTTATAACAGTATGTATCCAATTTTCTAATCTGTTTGCTTTGATAGTCCTCTGCGAAGACACCAGTCACTCATGACCGTGCAGTCTCAGAACTGAGATATTTTTTATATAAGAACATAGAATGGCGCTTGGGTGGCTCAGTCAGTTGAGCATTGGACTCTTGATTTTGGCTCAGGTCACAATCTTAGGGTTGTGAAATCAAGCCCCACATCAGGCTCTGCTTGGCATGGAACCTGCTTAAGATTCTCTCTCGCCCTTTCTCCCTGCCCTTCCTCCCCAATCATGCTCTCTCTGTCTCTCAAAACAAAAACAAAAAGAAAAACTTTAAAAAAAGAAACATAACGATGCAGTTTTTGTATCTTCAATATATTATGGATAATTTATATTCATTCATTTTTTAAACAAAGAGTTATTACATATTGGCAATTATCAGGCACTAGTACAATTCTCAGTCCAGCAGAAAAAACAATAAAAATTATGAAAATAATTAAACATACTGGTTAAATGCAAACATGTTATAAAAGAAAAGGAGAGGGCACAATGAGAATATATGACACCTAGTCAGAAGTGTTGGGGAAGACTTTCTTGAGAAAGTCAGAGAGAAGCTGAAATGCAAAGGGTAATTCAGATGAGGCAAAGGAGTAGAGACAGAATAGCATGTGCAGAGTCTGGAGGTGGAAAATACCACATTCAGGGAACTGAAAGGCTAGCATGAGTTGGACCGTGATGAGAGCAGAAAGGTACACGATGGGGCTGGAAATGCATGCGGAGGTCAAATCATTCAGAGCCTTGTGGATCAACTTAAGGATTTTAGACTTCATCCTAAAAAGGTTGGGAACCCACTGGAGTGTTTTAAGAAACAACATGGTTAGATTTCCATTTTTATGAGGCCACTGTACCTGTTGTGTGGAGACTGAATTGGTAGGGTCAAGAATGAAAATGAAAATTAGGGGTTATTGCCAGTGAAAAATCGTAGCATTTTGAAATAAGGTGACAACCATGAAAATAGAAGTAGATAGATTCAAGAGATTTATAGACAACCAAAAGCCAGCTTTGTGCTTACTGGGAAAACAACAGAAGCCTTCTCCTTAAACCAAGTGTTTTCAACTGACTGTCTTTTTTACAGGAATAGAGATAGAACAGTATGTGCAAAGGTCTGGCAGTGGGAAATACTTTGTCACATTCAAGGAACTGAAAGTCCTGCTTGAGGTGACCTGTGGTAAGAAAAGAAGACAGGGTATTTGTTGAAGCTGGAAAGGCAGTGAGTCCAGAAGTAGTGGAGGCCAGGGAGACAGGCAGAGTGGCTGGCTGGACCTTTGTGAATGCCTCCTGAGATCACTGAGCTGAGGGACCTTGATTCTTCCTAGCTCTCACTCGAAGCTGGTGACTTAGCAGTTACATTTTTCAGATCTTCACAGGTTATAGGCTGTTCTTTTCACAAGACGTCCCTACATTTGACTTCATACCAGCAGGGGATGAACTTGGCATTGTTTTTCCAGGAATGGGATGAGTGTAAGACCCTCCATCCTCTCCTGGCCAGCCTGTCTGTGGTGAAATCTGCTGCACATAGGCCAGAAAGCCGGCCTATCACAGAGGGCAGTTTATGGTTAGGAATGGAGGAAAGCTAACCTGATTGTTGAACAAGACCCTGACCTCATTACCCAGTATCCTGCCCAAGAGAGTTAACAAAGGATGTGGCAGTGTAGACCTAAGAAATGTGATTTGACACACCTAACTAATGCCTGTTTCCTGTCCCATAGAAGCTTGGGCCCTGGGAAGGTGACTTGAAGTCCATTTCTTGGAACAAAGGCACACAGTAGTACTGCTTCATGAGCTGCCAAGTAAAACTGTCAGAATCTGTTTAAGAAAACCAGGCCAGTCTGGCTGTGTTTATTGAGAGTAGCCATATGAGACGAAGAGGAAAAGAGTTTTCTTTCAGTTCATTCACAGATATTTATTGACTGTCATGTGCCAAGTCTTGTTCTGGCCGGTAAGCCTACAGAAATGAGCCAAGTAGACAAAACATTTGCCCTCACAAAGCTTTCCTTCTAGTGGGGGGGGAGATAAACAATAAAGATAACGATAAAATATGTATATATTAGGAGGTAGTAAATGCTAAAGCTTCAGTTAGCCTAAAAAAAGTGTATGTAGGATATTTTTAGGATGTACAGTGGGTGTTGGTAAAGAGTATGGATAAGGTGAATGTAGTTAATATAGTAGTATTAGAGTGATCATTGAGCTTCCTGAGGTGATATTTAAGTTCAAACTTGAAAGATGAGGAACCAGCCTTGTGAAGAGTGAGCAAGAGGGAGAGAGAAATGTTACAAAGGCCTGAGTGAGGGAAGAACTTGGAGTGCTCAAAAACAGAAGGAAGGCCAATTTCTACAGTGCACTAAGCTAGGGGAGAGATCTTAAACGTGAGCCTGGGGAGGCAGGCATGCCGTGGTAGGGAATGCGGATTTTGCCTAACTCACTGTGCTCATTATGACACAGTTATCTAGTCTACTGTAACACTGCTCACTCAGAATTCGCTGGCCAGCATGGCTGCCTGGCCTTATCTCAGAGAGAGGACATCTTAAGAAAGTCCCAAGAGTGGCCAGAAACAGAATAAAAACCATGCTCTAAAGCTCATACACAGCACTCCTGGGGGAGCTTCTGGGATTTGCACTCAGGTTCTTTACTTTCCTGTTAAATACCCTTTTAATAAATTTCCTTATCCGATTTCCAAGCCCATAGCAGATTACAAGGGTAGGGAAGGGCAGGCACTCTGCTAAGCTGACATTTTAATTCAGTGAGTCATTTTGCTTGGAAACCACCTTTCCCTGTGACTGACCTCATCCTGTTCTGAAGGACTCCGGGATCCATCTGAACACTCTCATGACATGTGCATTTACTGTACCATGATGTAGTGGGAAGAACACTGATAAACATTAGTCCTGGGCGCAAATCCTGACTCCAACATTCATAATTGGTTTTTTTTGTTTTTTTGTTTTTTTGTTTGTTTTTGTTGGAGAGAGAGAGATTGAGCACAAACAAGGGGAGCAGCAGGCAGAGAGAAGCAGACTCCCTGCTGAGTCAGGAGCCAGATGTGGGACTTGATCCCAGGTATGAGGGATCATGACCTGAGCCGAAGGCAGATGCTTAACTGGCTGAGCCACCCAGGCATCCCCCAGCATTCATAATTCTATGTCTTCATAGATTATGAATGATTTGTGGACATTGTGTCTCAGCTTTGAATCACCCATAACCCATCCCCCTACTCCAAGGCTGGGATCAGGCTTGTCATGCAATAGTGCTTGACAAATGGATCTTGAATGAATAAATGAAAGTAGGATTGATAAGTTCCTCTCTCTGATCCTCAACTGCCTCACTTAGAAAAGGATGGGCTTCCTTGGAATGTTAAATAGCAATATACGTAGAAAGCACAAATAAAGTGTAATGTATGATATAAATGCAAGGAATTTTGCTACTCAGGGCTGAAACAGAGGTGTCTTCAAAGGGCCAAGGGAACCTTTAGGTCCTTGTGTCTATGACTTGAAGTAGTTGCCACTAGATGGCAATGTTTTCTTAAAGCACATGAAACCTTTTTTTTTTTTTTTTTTTTTTTTTAAGATTTTTATTTATTTATTTGGCAAGTAGGCAGAGAGGCAGGCAGAAAGAGGAGGAAGCAGGCTCCCTGCCGAGCAGAGAGCCTAATGCGGGCCTGATCCTAGGACCCTGAGATCACAACCTGAGCTGAAGGCAAAGGCTTAACCTCTGTGGGACCTGAGCCACCCAGGCGCCCACATGAAGCCATTTTTGAGTCTACTCTAGTGGCCTTCAAATGGGGGGTGGGGGTTCTCATACCAGTGGGAATACAGAATGCTTTCCAAAATGTGCTTAAGTATGGATAGTTTTGAGGAAATCAGTTTTCCAGTCCACAACGTCTGTGTGTCTTCTTTCCTAAAACTAACCTGCTGGGAAAGTAATAGCTGTGTTCATAATAGCCCTTCTCCAACTTTTCAAAAACAAAGACATAGCCATTATTCATCCCAAATCATATTTTATAGCATGACCGGGTAAATAATAACCATCAGGCATCAAAGGGGAAGTCTCCTTTACTGATTAACAACAGTCTTTCCCTATCTTTTATATACTTTTTGTGAAGAGTGAGACTTGGCTTTAGAAATGGGGTATTTTGGCTCATGTTGTTAGGGTCTAAAAGAAAATATATGGTACAGTGGGGGTGGTGGGGATAATATTTCTTCTATCCCCTAGGAATTGTCAAAAAAAAAAAAGCATTTACCTTTAGGAAGCAAAGCACAGAGAGCATTTTTTTTTAAAATTCTGAAGAGTAGTTTTTTCACATTCTTAAATCTAATTCTTTTCATCTATTCTTAATACTCATTCTAAAATCATTAACAGGAAAGAAATATGTAGGAATGCCCAAAATGGTTGATTATTTGATTTTTAAATTTTTGTTAAAATTTTAATTAAGTTGATTATTTCAGATGTAGCTAAAATATTTTTTAGAATAACCAAATTTTTAGATTGAGATTAGAATAACCAAATGACCCACTAGCTAAAACCAAGTTTTTATATGATCCTTTCAAATTTGGAGCATAATTCAATAAGATAGTTACAATGATTTTTTTTTTAAAAGATTGTATTTATTTATTTGACAGAGAGAGAGAGATCACAAGTAGGCAGAGAGGCAGGCAGAGAGAGAGGAGGAAGCAGGCTCCCTGCTGAGCAGAGAGCCCGATGCCGGCCTCAATCCCAGGACCTTGAGAACATGACCTGAGCGAAGGCAGAGGCTTAACCCACTGAGCCACCCAGGTGCCTGTTACTAATGATTTTTATCAAAGCATAGGATAAAATATTTAATATTAACAACTTGTGTTTTAATTTTATAGTATTTTATTTATTATCTACTTCCCATTAATAAAAAACAATTATATTTTACATGCAATTACAGTTAATTTTTATAATCTATACCTTTCTATTTCATTAAATCATGAGAAAAGTTTTATCATAATGTTTAATCAAATAATAGTGCTTTTTCTGATTTTTATACTTAAGATTTATTTATTGTCAAAAGCAGAACCTCAGAGTCTGAAACATAAATAATGACATTTGACCAAAGAAATATCAGGACATGTATCTTATTACTTGCTTTGTAAATAGCTTATAATTTCACCATACATGAACATTGCTGTGTTACTAATTAGGTAATGAAGAATAGCATATTGATTTGTTACTTTGATTTCCTAAATTTAAAAATTGGTTAATTAAAAAAAGAGATAAATGAATTATATTAAATCTACCTTAAATTAATCTTGACCACTTTTAATCCTTATAACAACCCTTGAAATATATCCTGTTATTTCCCCTGGACAGGTTAAATAATTTATCCATAGTCACAAAAGCCAAAAAATACCCCTGAGCAAGCCAACATAAATGTCACCATTATTATGTATTAAAATTTCAGCAAGAGGTTCCTGGGTGGCTCAGTCATTAAGCATCTGCCTTCAGTTCATATCATGATCCCGGAGTCCTGGGATTGAGCCCAGCATTGGGCTCCCTGCTCAGTGGGAAGCCTGCTTCTCCCTCTCTCGCTCCCCCTATTTGTGTTCCCTCTCTAGCTGTGTTTCTCTCTGTCAAATAAATAAATAAAATCTTAAAAAAAAAAAAAAACTTCGGCAAGTTATACTTTATATATTCCAATATTACACAATAAAATAAGCTTGATCACACAACTTCCAAGCTCACAGCAAAAAAGGAGAAAACTCGAAGTCAGGGGAACAGCATCTACTAGAGACAAACATTTTGACATTAGTGATAACTGACAGTCAACAACCTAATAGTAAAGAAGAGACAAAAGAGCTATATAGAGCAATCCTCAAGATAAAAAATGGGACTATTTTAATGAAGGTACTAAAAATCCTACCTTATACTGCTGTTTTAAACTAAATTAATATTTAATGTTTACGTTATTATGATTGTAAATATTTTTAATTGAGTCAAGTAATGTACAATTATTAAGTTGGACAGTTTATTGTTTTCCCTGAAAGTAATAATTGCCTCATCTTCTCCATTATTTAGTTTTCTAGATACCTATTACTGATTAATTCTCAAACTCTGACACTACTATAAAAGTATCTAACAGTGCAGTCACATGCTTCAAATAATGTTTCTTTTTTTTTTTTTTAAGACATCCCTCTGGAGGCTTTCATTCTCTGTTCCAGTATGGACAGGTTCTCTGTAAGCCTGTTACTCATCTTTCCTTCCAGGACTTCTCATCACTGCTTTCCTATGCATTCTTTTATTTGTCTCCTGTGTTCAGTCCTTTGTTTCTTGGATACCTTCTCTGTCTTGGTTTAATGCCTTGCTTTAATGGAGCACATTCTCCAATATCTTCCTAAAAAATGAAGAGTAGGAGGTAATTTATTTGAGCCTCTAATATGTCTGAAGACAGCTATATTCTGTCCTCAAACTTGGTTAATAGTTTAGCTGGCTATAAAATTCTTCAGATTTTTTATGGTTTTTTTCAATTGTCTTCTCCATTCCAGTATTACTTTTAAAGTCAAATTTTCTGGGGCACCTGGGTGGCTCATTTGGTTAAGCGACTGCCTTCGGCTCAGGTCATGATCCCGGAGACCTGGGATCGAGTCCCACATCAGGCTCCCTGCTCGGCAGGAAGCCTGCTTCTCCCTCTCTCACTCCCCCTGCTTGTGTTCCCTCTCTGGCTGTGTTTCTCTCTGTCAAATAAATAAAAAATCTTAAAAAAAAAAAATTTCCCCCCGATTCCCAAACGTTTACACATTACTGTTTTTCTCTGTGAAAGCTCTGGGATTCTGAACTATCAAGATGATGAGTCTTGAATGGATAAAGAAGATGTGGTACATATATACAATGGAATGCTATACCTCAATCAGAAAGGATGAATATCCAACTTTTGTAGCAACCATGGACTGGATTGGAAGAGATTATGCTGAGTGAAATAAGCCAAGTGAGAAAGTCAAGTATCACATGGTTTCACTTATGTGCGGTGCATAAGGGATAATATAGAAGACAGTAGGAGAAGGAAAGGAAATGGGAAGTAGGGTAATTCAGGGAGAGAAATAAAACAAGAGAGACTTTGGACACAGAAACAAAATGAGGGACTTGGAGGGAAGGGGGTGGGGGGATGGGAGAGCCTGGTGGTGGGTACTGAGGGTACCTATTGCATGGAGCACTGGGTGTGGGGCATGGGCAATGACTCTTGGAACACTGAAAAAAAATTTAACAATAAAAATTAAAAAAAAAGATGATGAGTCTTGCTTTTTTAAGATATATAGCTTATAAAATAATACCATTTTGAATATATGACTACAAGAGGTTTTTTAAAATATTTACTTAGGAGTGCCTGGGTGGCTCAGTTGTTTAAGTGACTGCCTTCAGCTCAGGTCATGATCCCGGAGACCTGGGATCGAGCCCCACATTGGGCTCCTTGCTCAGCGGGAAGCCTGCTTCTCCCTCTCTCACTCCCTCTGCTTGTGTTCCCTCTCTGTATTTCTCTCTGTCAAATAAATAAATAAAATCTCTTTTAAAAATATTAAATATTTACTTATTTATTTGAGAGAGAGAGAGAGAGAGAGAGAAATTGTATGCATGCAAGCACATGTGACCAGGGAGGAGCAGAGAGAGAGGAAGAGAAACCCTCAAGCAGACTCCCCATTGAGCATGGAGACTGATGCAGAGCTCAATCTCAGGACCCTGAGATCAAGAACAGAGCCAAAACCAAAAGTGGGCTGCTTAACTGACTGAGCCACCCAGGCACACCATAACTATAAGAGTTTTGAAACACACACAGAGTAATGTAATCTCTACCACATTATTGATATAAATATTTCCAGCATCTTCCTTTGCAGTTAATCCCCTCCTCCCAATATTTGGTGCCTAGAAACTTCTGATTAGCTGTTACTATAGTTTTACCTATTCTAGAATCATGTAGTATATAGTTTTTATGTCTGGTTTCTTTCCCTTGGTATTAATTCTTTTGAGATTAATCAATTTTTTTTTGCATATCAGTTTTTTCTTTACATTCCTTGTTGAGTAGTATTCCATTTTATCAATAAAGCACAATTTATACATTTACCAGGAAATGGATACCTAGGTTATTTCCACATTTTGGCCATTATAAGTGTTAATATACAAATCTTTGTGTGAATCTGTTTTCATTTCTCCAAGGTAAATATCTAGGAGTGAAGTTTCCAGGTCATTCGATATATATATAGTTTTTATTTAAGTTTTTAAAATTAAATTCAGCTAATTAACATACAATATAATAGTAAATATATATTAACTTTATAAGTAACTGCTGAACTGTTTTGCAAAGTGGTTATACCATTTTGCATTCCCAGCAACCAGTGCACGAAGGTTCTAGATGCTACACATCCTCACCAATATTTGATGTTGCAGTCTTTTGAGTTTTAGGCATTCTAGTGATATCTCATTCTGGATTTAACTTGCAGTTCCCTAATAATTGATATGTTGATTATCTTTTTAATTTTGATGAATTCCATGTGGTAGATTGAATAGCGTTCCCCCAAAATTTATGTCCACCCAGAACCTCAGAAAGTGATCTTATTTGGAAATAAGATATTTATAGATATAATTAAGGTAAGGATTAAGATGAGATCATACTGGATTAGGATAGGCCCTAATAAATCCAATGATATGATCCTTAAAAGAGATAGGAAAGGGCACACAAAGACACGGAGAAGGCCATGTGAAGCTGGAGGCAGAGATTGTGATTATATTGTATATAGATTCTGGTACCAATTCCACAACACCAAGCAATTCTCCCACACAGCCAGGTATCTTACAATTTAACTCATTTCTGACACTATCTACCCAGAGATAGTATCAGATTCCACAAGTTAGGGGTTCGGTCCCACAAGATTGCCTCCCACTTCAGATGCCAATCACAAGCCCAGGTTGTTACTTATATTTCTGACCAATTCACTATAAATTGGAGGTCCACCTTTCCCCTCCTTGGGTTCGATTAATTTGCTAGAGCAGCTCATACAACTCAGGAAACCCATTTACTCATTAAGTTACTCATTTATTGCAAAGAATATGAATCAATAGCCAGATGAAGAGACGCATGGGATAAGGTCCCCAAATGAGGGTGGTTCTGTCCCTGTGGATTTCGATGCCTAGCACAATGGCACATGGAAGTATCCTGGTTTCCCACCTAGCTCCCTGAACCCATCTTTTTGGGTTTTTCTGGATGCTTCATTACATAAGCACAGTTGATGAAATCACTGACCAGAGGTCAGGGCAGGTGAATGATGGGACTGAAAATTCCAACCCTCTAATCACATAGTTTGTTCTCCCAGCAACCAGCCCCCTCCTAGGTGAGGGGGTCCCTAAAGTCACCTCGTTAACATAAGAGAAGACACATTTTTGTTCTTACCACTTAGGAAATTAGAGTTTTAGGAAATCTGTGCAAGAAAGGAGGCCAAAGACCAAATATATATTTCTTATATACCAGAAACTACCATCAGCTAGAAGAAGCAAGGAAGGTCCCTTGGAGACTTCAAAGAGGATGTTGAGTTTGGCCTCCAGAAATATGAGAAGACTTTTCTGTGGTTTTAAGTCACCCTGTTTGGGGTAACTTGTTATGAGAGCTGTAGAAAACTAATAGAGTCCAGTTTATCCATTTGTTTACTTTTATTGTTCTTGCTTTTTGTGTCCTACTTAAGAAATTTTTGCCTTACACTCCTTACAATCCTAAGATTCTCTTTTTTTTCCCTCTAATTTTATGGTAGCTTTTACATTTAAGTCTATGATCCATTTCACATGAATATTTTATATGCTGTGGAGTAAGAATTAGGGTTAATTTTTTGTTCCAGCATTATTCATTGAAAAAAAAACTATCCATTCCCCATTGAATAACCTAGGAAACGGTCAAAAATTAATTAGCCATAATTCTGTGGGCTTATTTCTGGACTCTTTATTCTGTAATCTAAAATAGATTATTTTTCTACCAATATCACAATGTCTTGATTTCTGTAGCTTTATAATAGGTTTTGAAAACAGATAGTGTAAGTCCTCCAACTATGCTGTTTTTAAAAAATTGGGGTTTTTCTAGATCTTTTGCATTTTCATATAAATTTTAAAATCGTCTTGTCCATTTTTACAGTTGGAATTTTTATTTGTTTGTTGCTAGTATATAGAAATAGAGCTTTTTGGGTATTGACCTTGTATCCTGTGAACTTGCTGACTCATTTATTAGTTCTAGTAGCTTTTTGTAGAATTTTTAAAGATTTTACATAGATAATGGTGTCTTATGTGCATAAAAAGAACCTTGGTTCTTTTTCACTCTGTGGAACATAAATGGAAGAATTTAAATTTATTTTTCTTTTATTATTTATTTGTTTGTTTATTGCCTTACAGAAGCAATAAGTCTAAGACCTCCTTCCAACACAGTGTTCAATAGATGGGACTAAATTGGGCATTTTTGCCTTGTTCTTGATCTCAGGGGGAAACCACTGAAACTTACACCATTTTTTTTTTTCAGTCTTACACTATTAAGCATGATGCAACATTAAACCTTTTTGATCGTTAAATCTTATGTTCCTGGTGTAAACCCCACTTGGTCATAATGCATTATCCATTTTATATATTGTTGGATTCAATTTGCTAATATTTTGTTTATAATTTTATATCATGTTCATGAGGGTTATTGGTCTGTAGTTTTCTTGTGGTATTCTTGATGGTTTTGGTATCAGGGTGATGCTGACTTCATAGAATGTGTTGGAAAACATTCGGCTTCCTTCGTTTGATGGAAAACTTTGTGTAGAATTGGTACTATTTCTTCTTAAATATCTGGTAGGTTTCTCAATAAAACCATCGGGACCTAGCATTTTCTTTGTGGGAGGGTTTTCAACAATGTATCAACAAATTACAAAGAAATTTCTTTAGTAGGTATAAGGCTAAGTTATATATCTTCTTTTGAATGAATGTTGGTACTTTGTATCTTTAAAGGAAAATGTACATTTTATCCATGTTGTCAAAATTATTTCAAAAAAGTTGTTTATGATATTATCTTATGATGTTTTTAATATCTACAGGTTCTATAATATTTTCTCTCTCATTCCTGAGACTGGCAATTTGTGCTGTCGCTCTCTTCTTTCTTTTTTCTCCCGATGAATCTGGTTAGAGGTTTATCAGTTTCATTGCTCTCTCCATCATGGTTTCATGATTTTACTCTATTATTTTTGTTTTCTATTTCATTGCCCTCTTCTCTTATCTTTATATTTCCTTTTTCCATATACTTTGACTTTAATTTGTTCTTCTATTTCTAGTTTCTGAAGGTGGAAGCTAAAGCCATAGACTTAAGACCTTTCTTCTTTTCTAATATAGTGTTTAGTGCTATAAATTTCCTATCAATACTGCCTTGGTTGTACCCACAAATGTTGATAGGTTGTTATTTCATTCAGTTCAGAATACTGTCTAATTTCCTTTTTGGTCTCTTTTTTGGCCCACAAGTTATGTAGAGTATATTTAGTTTCTAATTATTTGGAGGATTTCTCAGAGATCTTTCCATTATTCTTTCTATTTTGGTCAGAGAAAATACTTTGTGTGAGTTGATTCTTTTTAAATTTATTGAGTCTGGTTTTATGGTCCAGAAGACAATTGAAAATACAGTCCACCTGCAGCACCTGGGTAGCTCAGTTGGTGAAGCATCTGACTCTTGATCTCCGCACAGGTGTTGATCTCAAGGTAGTGAGTTCAAGTTTCAGGTTGGGCTCCAGGCTGGGCATGGAACCTACTTAAAAAAAAAAAAATCCACCTAATGGGAGAAAATGTTGTCATTATTATGCTAATAAAAGACTAAAGTCTGAGCAGCAATATGTTTCTTTTCTTTTTTAAGATGGTATTTTTAAGCAATCACCACACCCAACATGGGGCTCAAACTGACAACTCTGTGATCAAGAGTTACCCACTGTACCAAATGAGCCAGCTGGTGCCCCAATGTTTATCATAAATCAGTATATTGGAGTTTGGATTTTACACATCAGTCTGATGAGCTCAGTGAATATGAGTCCATTACTGAGAGAATAAGCTGTCTCTTAATGTTTGCCATGTACAATGGCAAAGGTCTTAATTGAAAACTGAACATTTCAGTCTTTCAGGTATTTTCAAATATCATACATTTTTATTATATACTTGTTTTACTTTTAGAACATAAATGATTATTTTAGGCCTCTGAATAAATTGTCCTTTCTTGGATTACTTTGTTTCTCATCTGAGAATTTAAAAGTAAGTAAATTTAATTGACTATACATGAATGTATTTTGAGAGGAAGTCCATGTTGCTCAATATCACTGATTTAGCAGTTTAAGTGGCCAGTAAATATGTAGAATTTGAGCTGCCTTGGAATCAGTCCCAAAGTTCTATTCAGGAACATATTGAAATTAAATATTTTCAGAGCCATTAGATGATGTGTAAATACATTGACTCAGGATATTTTTCAGTGTGCTACTAAGCATCGTAACTGCAATATCTGAATAAAAATTACTGACCTATTAAAAGAAGTTGCTGGGGTGCCTGGCTGGCTCAGTCGGAAGAGCATGCAACTCTTCATCTTAGGGTCATGAGTTAGAGCCCCACGTTGGGTGTAGAGATCACATACATATATACATTCATAGATACATAAAAACATTTTGAATATTTTTTTAAAGTTGTTGCCAGTGTCAAAAAGCAAAGACAAAGCAAAACCAATGAAAAAAGTGACCCTCTGCTTCTCCCACAAAGCAGAGGGGAGTGGCCGGGGAAAGAAAAGCCTTATCCTTCCTGTGCTGTCCTCATAGCCAATACTTAGTCTCTAGTGTGCCTCAAGGCCTCTGTCCTTTCATGACTGGGGCATAGTGACAGTAGGATCAGCTTAAGTCATCAGGCCCTTGTGAAACTGCTTTCTCTCACAAGGCTATCTGGCTGTTTTAAGCCCTAATTTTCAATACTGTCTTCATAACTGTACTAATATCTGTACTTAATATCTGTACAATGCCAGTAGGAGGCATTGGGCCTTTTAACTGCAAAATGTAAAGCTGTATAGAAAACTAAGTGGCATAGCATCAGATCTCAGGAACCAGTCATCAGTCTAGGGAGAGGGGAGACTTTTATTCTAAAATAACCACAAGTTGGGGGGCTCCTGGGTGGCTCAGTTAGTAGAGCATGTGACTCTTGATCTTGGGGTCATGAGTCGAGCCCCACAACAGAGGGTAAATTGTAATCTTAAAAAAAAAACAAAAAACTTTAGGGGCGCCTTGGTGGCTCAGTTGGTTGGGTGACTGCCTTCGGCTCAGGTCATGATCCCAGAGACCCCGGATCAAGCCCCGCATCAGGCTCCCTGCTCGACAGGAAGCCTGCTTCTCCCCCTCTCACTCCCCCTGCTTGTGTTCCCTCTCTAGCTGTGTTTCTCTCTGTCAAATAAATAAATAAAATCTTTAAAAACAAAAAAAACTTTAAAGTAACCACAAATCTGGATGCACAAAGATGAAATTAACCACTCCCATTTATAACATGTCAATGATAACCCCTCTCATCTGGTGTTTTCTTTTTTCTTTTTCTTTTTTTTTTAAGACTTTATTTATTTGACAGAAACACAGTAAGAGAGGGAACACAAACGGGGGAGTGAGAGAGGGAAAAGCAGGCTTCCTGCCGAGCAAGGAGCCCGATGGCGGGGCTCGATCCCAGGTCTCCGGGATCATGACCTGAGCCGAAGGCAGTCACTTAACCAACTGAGCCATCCAGATGCCCCTCATCTGGTGTTTTCTAATCAATTAAACATTGTTGGCACATCATGGTAAGTTTTATGAAAAAGAGAAAAAGAAAGTATTACTAAGTTCAACCTTACATTTAAAGCAAAGAAATAAAAGAAACATCCCTTGCTTCTGTCACAAGCCTACAACAAGGTAGGCAGCCAATGTGTTCTGGAGAAAAATTTGTCCTGAAGTTCCTCCACAGCCTTTTAAAAAATAACCTATAGAATTGTAACTCCCTTCAAATTCACTAATGTCTCTTTGTGGGCATTGTTCAATGTGAAAGAAAGAACTGAAGTAAAAGTGTATATAATTCAAGAAATCTTTTTGTGAAAGATAATAAAGTCAGAAACAAAATCCCCACAAACTGAACGCTCCAGGGTTTCACTAATTTCACTTTTCCCTGCTCTCATCCAAGGGTGAACAAGAAAGAAAGCACCTACACTTGGTGCCGGGAAAAAGCACAGAATTTTGGATGAGGAATCAGAAAACCTAAATGCTGACCCTGGCTTTGTCACTAACTTGTTGGGTGAAATGAAATCAAGCTGCTTGGTCTTTCTGCTTTGGAGTTCCTCATCTTTAAAGTCAGGGGATTGGATTAATAAACTCCCGACATTCCTGTGGACTCCTCCTCCTCTGCTGCTTTGGCTTCCATGGCCCCCTGCTGTCTATGCTCTCCTAATATTTCTGGTTCCTCCTTTCTCACAATTCTTCTCCCTATTATCACATGAAGGTAGAAGTCTCTCTAGTGAACTGTCGTTGATTCCCTTTTTTCCTCTAATCCTCTCCTGTAATATTATATTCTCTGTGGTGGATACTGGTGTATCACCCAGATCCCCTCCCTTTTTTCTTTGTTTCTTTTTTTTAAATTTCTGAAGTAATCTCCACATCCAAGTGGAGCTCCAACTCACAATCCAAGATCAAGAGCCCCACACTCCACCGCCTGAGCCAGCCAGGTGCCTTCTAGATCCCCTCCTTCTATACTGACTTTCCTTTCTTTAGCTGCTGGGAAGGTTGGAGGATGACAGCTCTCAGCTAAGTTCCTGTCTGGGAATTGCCCTCATGTAAAGAGAGCCACCTTACCTGAGGTTGCGTCCTCTTCCTGAGGAAAGCCACATTCAGTGTTTGTTCAGTGTGGGAATGAGAAGAGCCAATCCCCTTGCTTCAAGATGTGATAACTTTGAAGAACCAGCCATACCTGCTCCAGAATTCTCCTGGTTTCTGTCATAACTGCATTGCAGTTCAGCTCCTCCAGTTCTACAGGTGTTGGTCCTGAGGGCACTCCTCAACAAAGCACCACAAAAATCTTCATCTCAGTGTCTGTTTCTTTGAGAACCAAACATAAGATAGCTGGTGCCAGGAGTGGTTCAAGGAAGCTGACTATAAAATGAGATATTGGAACCAGACCACGCATCTCCACCTGGCAGTGAGTACCCCATCACTGGTGGCCAGAGGAACGTGACAAGCTCTTCGTATACAGTGTAACTATTAAAACTTTCACTAAGGGTGGAATATTAATGGAAGGGGATACAACAGCTTTCGCGAGGTTGGGCAAAGTACTAACCATAGTACTAACCACAGTGAAAATCAGATGAATTTTTCTGAGTGTCCCTGATGCATTGGGAAAAAAGACATCAGAAGACTAAGAGTGTTTAATCATTAACTGAAGTTTGAGTGTGAAAACTAGAGGGCCTCCTTGGAAGCATATACAAAGATTATCTCCTGCAGCCAGAGGTCAAAAAAAGCTGTAGATGGACCCAGACCCTGGACTTAATTATAAGATAGCAAAAACCTAAAGAAATTTGAATTCTCCAGTCTGCTATGCCAAGGTCAGGGCTCTGAGTAAGAAGAGGTGAAATCTCAAGACGTGGGATGGAAAAAAAAAAAAAAAAGACTTGGGATGGGAACATTTGGATTGATGCACACAGAAACTTTGAAACTATGGCTCCCTCTAAACTTTCTGGGCCAGCAGAAATGGCCCACTGCTCCTGGTAAGGCTCCACATAAATCTTGCAGAGCCCCCTCAACGTAGATAAGAAATCAAAGAAGGATTTTTAAAAGCAGCCCTGCCACTTGGACAGTACAACCCAGCAAACATTATGGTATTAGAAGTATCAGTGGTGGTGCACCTGGGTGGCTCAGTGGGTTAAGCCTCTGCCTTCAGCTCAGGTCATGATCTCAGGTTCTCTGCTCAGCAGGGAGCCTGCTTCCTTCTCTCTCTCTCTGCCTGCCTCTCTGCCTGCCTGTGATCTCTCTGTGTCAAAAAAATGAATAAAATATTTAAAAAAAAAAGTATCAGCGGTGGGAAAGGATGCCATGTGGAACTTCTGGCAACTTCCAATAGAGAACCACAGTGTACCCAAAGGTACTGGATAAGGCTATACCAACCTCAGTGTAGAATTTTCCAACATTTGAAAAATAGCCCCAAACATGCTACTGTACTCTGGTAAAGACAGAAGATCCGATTATAGGACAGCAAGTGAACACTAGACTGCGTATTACAAATTGTTTCTATCAGGCCCTTCTATTACATAGTGGCCCATCTATTACATAGTGGAAGTGGTAAATCTGGGATCAGGCAAGCACAGGTTCAGGAGAACACAGTATGCTGCATAAGCAGGTGACCCTGATCCCCCTGTCATCCACTGCTGGTACACTGATGTCTCTCCCTCAGCTCACACCTACAGCTGCATTGGCATATTCAGGGGATCCACTGGGGCTTTCTTAGGAGCCCCTTACTCATTTTTGAAGGTAAATGGACAAGCACGGCAGTCATAGTCATAGTCTGAGAAGTTTCTGGTGACCGGAGGCTTGTTCACAGGTTGTAGTTACCCACTTTCTGTGGGAAGAGAAGTGACATGAGGTAAGAATATACATATGGGCAGCCTTGGAAAGCTGGGTAAGTTGGTTGGGGGTCTGAAAGAAGAAAGACTAAATGAGAAGTTTGAGGGCCTGGGTCACCCAGACCTCCAAGGAAGCTACCTAGCAAGGTGCTGGCTGAGGGTAAGGGAACTCTAGAATGGGTAGTGGAGGAGGGACATCCTGAGTTTTGGTTCTACCTGAAGGCCAGCTGCATTAGTGAGGGCTAGTCCATACCACCAGACTTTCTCTTATAAGCTTCCCTTAGGAAGAGAGACAGTCAGCATTCTGGGGGTGCTGAACTTGCTGTATAAAGCGAGTGGGCATAATTGGTAGGCTGTCGTGGATGTTGTGCTGTATTGCCCAGGCCCTCTGTTCTTGACCAAGGCACTTATTCTCCCAGATACTGCATGTGTTGGCTGCTGAGAACTGCCAGCTAAGTCTTTCTCCAAGGATTGCCTTCAGCAGATGAGCACTCTGTCCCCACCAAGATCATTTCCCTTGCCTGGCATAAAGTCCAGGGCTCTTGCCCCAAGGTGGGACACCTCTGAAGGCCCATCCCTGCTTCAGAGCCCCCACTCGGTAATCTGAGGCCTCTATTGCAACTCTGCTGCCATTCACCTTCTCTCACTGCCCCTTCCTCCTCCATTCATGCCCACACAGGTGTCATCCTGAGGGCACATGCCCTGTAAAATCCTGCACTCTGGGGCTTAGGCTGATAATATTTAATGGGTACAGTTTCAGTTTGAGAAGATGAAAAGTTCTGAAGATGAATGGTGGTGATGGTTGCACAATAATTTAAATGCATTTAATTCCACTGAACTGCACAGTTAAAAATGATGTTAAAAAGGTTAAAATGGGGACACCTGGGTGGCTCAGTTGGTTGGGCGACTGCCTTCAGCTCAGGTCATGATCCCGGAGATCCGGGATCGAGTCCTGCATCGGACTCCCTGCTCCGTGGGAAGCCTGCTTCTCCCTCTCTCACTCCCCCTGCTTGTGTTCCCTCTCTGGCTGTGCTTCTCTCTGTCAAATAAATAAAATCTTAAAAAAAAAAAAAGGTTAAAATGGTAACATTTATGTTACTCTATTTTACCACAATAAAAAATTTCCTGCACGTGAATCTCCCTCAGAGTCTTCTTTCTTAAGGAACCTAAACAAAACCTCTGTGAATATGGCACAAATAGCTAGCTTCCACCAATATTCATCCTTTCTTTCTTCTTCAGTAATGCAACTCAGCGGGAAACTGCAAGCGGTCTTGCCCTTGGCCTTGGCACGTGAGACATGTAACTAGGATGTGAGGCACGTGACCTGAGTTCGGCCATTTGGGTGTGAGAAGTGATATGGACCATTTCCTGGTTATGCTCCTAAAGTAATAGGCATGCCCTCCACTGGTCTCTGCTCTTTTCTGCTGGCTGTGATGCAGATGCAGTGGCAGGAGCTGGAGCCGGAGATGGAAGCCAGAGATGGAAGATGACAGAGCCACCCTACCAACGCTAGACTGATTATCTCTGGCTGTCACGGGAGATGTAAATCAGCTTCTTTATTGGTTAAGACATGGAATTTGAGGTATCTTTGTTACGGACAGCTCAACTTGTATCTTAGCACTTTGACTCCAAAATTCATTCCTCTAATCCTGATTCCATTTACAAGCAGTTCCTATTTCTTTTCTTTTTTTTTTTTTTTAAGATTTTATTTATCTTATAGCAGTTCCTATTTCTTGTCCCATTTTGAGACTCAGCATGTCCACATCATAATTTAACCTAATGCTTCCTAAACTTTGTTCCTTCTTTGTTCTTTATTTCTAAAAATACCACAATCTCCTGCTTATGAAAAAAGCCCTAGGGGCACCTGGGTGGTTCAGTTGTTAAGCATCTGCCTTTGGCTCAGGTCCTGATCCTGGAGTCCCAGGATCGAACCCTGCATTGGGCTCCCTGCTTGGCCGGAAGCCTGCTTCTCCCTCTCTCACTCCCCCTGCTTGTGTTCCCTCTCTATATGTGTTTCTCTCTGTCAAATAAATAGACAAAATCTGGAAGGAAGGAAGGAAGGAAGGAAGGAAGGAAGGAAGGAAGGAAGGAAGGGAGGAAGGAAAGAAAGAAGAAAGAAAGAAAGAAAGAAAGAAAGAAAGAAAGAAAGAAAGAAAGACCTAAACATTCACACAGTTGAATACCATTAAGCCACTGAAAAGGAGGAGGAGGTAGCCCAAGATATTCTGATAATGGAATCATTCCCAAGATCTGTTGTTAAGTGAACAAAGTAAAGAGCAGTGCAATGTCTATAATATACCACTATTTGTGTTAGAAAAAGGAAAAGACTACCTATCTCTGTAAATATTTGTGCGTAGAATATCTTGGGAAGGATAAACAGCCTTGAGTTGCTGCTCTATTTTATTTATTTTAGTTTTCTCTCTCTCTCTCTTTTTTTTAAAGTAGTCTTTACAACCAACGTGGGGCTTGAACTCACAACCCAGAGGTCAAGAGCTACATGCTCCACTGACTAGGTCAGCCAGGTACCCATTTGGGTTGCTGCTCTAGGTAGGACAGCTCGGGGACAAGGTAGCAGAAAAACTGATTTCTTACCTATACCTATTTGAATTGTGTACTGTGTGCAAAGAGCTGCTAGATTGTACAACCCAAGGATGCACTACTCAAATTCTAATTTGTGTAACCAGCACCTCTGGGATTGTACTGTGTGTGGCCTGGGCAGCTGTTCATATCAGGCCTGTTATGCATGTTTTAGATACTCAAAAAAAAGTTCAAGAAAATATGCCTTCTCTGTTCTATAGTTTAAACAGAACAGCTATTTTCTGAAACTGTCTTGGTTAAAATATCCTAGGATTTCAAAGATTTCTGTCTGGATTGTTATTTACATCTCTGTTACCAACCACCAATTTAACATGAGCTTTTATTATCATTTCAGAGTTCCCACTCTTAAAAAAAAAAAAAGTTCCCACTCTTTTCAGGAACTTCGTTCAGCACTGAAATGACCAGGCAGCTTTTTCCTTCAAAGAACTCCAAGGTGAAACAGGGGGAGGCAGAACACTGAAACCCGCCTAAGTGTGTAACCCCCCACAATTCTCCTCCTCCCCCTAGGAGATTTCAGTGATCAATTATTTAGTAGGGACTGAGGACTGAGGACCTGAAAAATGTTCTTAACTTTTGACCCTGCAAGTTCTGCTACTGTGAATTTCCCACATATCCTAAGCAAGTCATCAGCAATACACACCAAGGTGTATGTACCAGAATGGTCACCGTGGCTTATTTCTATTTCTGTTGTTGAAAAACAAACCACAGAGCCAGAGATACCAGACTCATTAACTAGTACAATTCATCTAGGTAATGGAACTCCAGATGTTAGAAGAATAATGAAATGGGAAAATGATTACATTGTATTGATAAATGATAAAAACAGATTACAAAACAGTAAGTAAGGGTATTATCCTTAGGCAATCCCAATGTGGTGTTTTTGTTTGTTTAAGTAAGCTCTACACCCAAAGTGGTGTTTGAACTCACAACTGTGATCAAGAGGTGCATGCTCTTATCAGCTGAGCCAGCCAGGTGCCCCCCAGTTTGTTTTTTTTTAAGATTTTATTTATTTATTTGACTGAGAAAGATCACAAATAGGCAGAGAGGCAGGCAGAGAAAAAGGGGGAAGCAGGCTTCCCACTGAGCAGAGAGCCCGATGTGGGACTCGATCCCAGGACCCGGGATCATGACCTGAGCGGAAGGCAGAGGTTTACTTAACACTCTGAGCCACCCAGGCACCCCTCCAATTTGTTATTTTAAGAAAAGTGTGTAACTATATCTGGAAAAGGTTTTTGCCAATATGTTAATACTGCTTTTCTTTGGGAGTTGAGCTTATTATAGATTACTTTAATTTTTTTCTTTGTGTTTCCCTGAATTTTTTCAAGTTATAATTAATCTGTTTTCATTTATAATTTAAAAAAATGCTACTCCCACCCAAAGTCAGTTTGAAGGGTTCTTCCTTTTTTTTTAAGATTTTATTTATTTATTTGACAGAGAGAGAGACTACAGGCAGGCAGAGAGGCAGGCAGAGAGAGAGGAGGAAGCAGGCTCCCTCTATCCCAGGACCCTGAGATCATGACCTGAACCAAAGGCAGAGGCTTTAACCCACGGAGCCACTCAAGTGCCCCAGTTTGAGGGTTGAGGGGTTCTTTGAGCACTTCAGTTTGCTCCTTAGTCTCCCATAGTATTCTGAGGCATATATATATATATATATATATATATATATATATATATATATATTTATTTATTTATTTATACAAATTTTAAATGAGAAACATCAGTCCTGGGTTATGCAGAGCATTCTTCCAACTAAATTGTATATACTATAAGGAGGAGGTAAGAGTAGAGGGGTGGCAGATGGTAACGGGGTGAGGGTAGGTAAAACAGATTAAATGGTGTTATTACCTTTGTTGTAAGTTTTCCTTCCAGAAAAAGCAACTTAATGATTTTCTAGCTAAATGGGCTATTTTACATTTGTAGAGATGACAAACTTCACTATTCATCAGGACCAAATGCATTTTTGGTATTTATATGGGGTTTGAAGTCTAAAATACATGCTGTTTAGGAATGTTTGTCTAGACTAGAGAATAATAGCTCTCCCCTAAATAATATATAAGTATATTTTTAAATTAGCCTTGGTGAGAGGAAATTTTAAAAATAGAAGATGTGGGTCAGAATCAAATTTTATAAATTAATACATTCCTTATAAAACATTTATGAATTTGATTGAAGGATTATTTTAGACACATTTGTGTATAACATAAAGACAAATTAAATGTAAAAATTTTTAGTAATGAAAAAGTGAGTCCTAAAAAACCCAGCAGGTGGCATAAATTATTTATTTAATCAAAACTGCCAAGCTCTATATGGTAAAATACACCTTTCCTGATCTTTCCCCTATAAAAAAAAAAAAATCTTGTGAATAGACCAAAATTCCCAATTAAAGTATCACTAACAAGATTAACTTAGTTATAAATACAAAAAATAAAATTGCAAGCAGATGGATCTCATGGATATCAACCCAAATCTAAATTATAAACTTGTGTACCCAGGCCTATCATTACACTGAAACACAAAAGACAACATATAATGAAAGTGTCTTAACCTGGATGTTCCACCCAGCACACTTCAGCATCTCTGAAGTAGAAGAGTGTACTGACATCAGAGACTCAAGAAAATAATGTTTTTAAAAGCTACATGGGTGTGTACCTGCCCCAGTTAATTACTCTGCAAGAAAAACATTAAGCCTCTCCTCCTTTCAAATACAACTGGAATGTTGGTCTCAGCATTCAGTCTTTATTGGGTACTAATAAAGTTCCAAGACACCAGCCTATCAGATACCTGTTGGCTGCCTTGGATCTGTAATAGTATCTTCCCCATTCACCAACAGGAAATGCAGTCCTGCTTAGTTTTGTACCTGCTCCCCTGAAAATAGTTCCCGCCCAAGAGACACACACCAGAGCGATAGTCCACGGTGTGGACTAACACTGGAAGAGGAGACTTTGTCAAGGGTAGTCCTGCCAGGGCGTCTGGGTGGCTCAGTCGTTAATCGCCTGCCTTCAGCTCAGGTCGTGGTCCCAGAATCCTGGGCTCAAGCCCCACACTGGGCTCCCTGCTTGGTGGGAAGCCTGCTGCTCCCTCTCTCACTCCCCCTGCTTGGGTTCCTTTTCTAGCTGTGTTCCTCTCTGTCAAATAAATAGATAAAATCTTTTTTTTTTTTTTGAAGGGGTAGTCTTGCAGGTTCTTGATTCTTCTTAGCACAACACAGAGGCTCAGGTCTGTGCAGACAACATGTCATCTAAGACCTCTAGAGCAGTGCTTCCTCACGTGGGACCCTCAGCTGGCATGCAGGGGCCACAAACTGATCACTGTAGATTAGAATCCACATATGTGTAGTTTAGAAAAAATTGCACCAAACCATTAATAATGCTTCCTCTGGAAGGTGAGTTCATAGGAGACTGTCTAATTTATGCTCACTATTCTACCTTTACTGCCTAGAGCTTTATACACAGAAGGTACTACATATATAGCTGTTGAATGAATGAGTACTCTTCTGTCATGTTTAACCTTTTTTGAAGTGAGCATGTTACTTCTGAAATCATATTGAAAATAAACATTTTCTGACACTCTCAAACTCAAAAAGTAAAGAATTACTCTTCTAGAGAATTTTTCCCTAGGTGAAAACCTCACTGTTTTTCTTCCACAGTCTACCTTTGTTTGTTTGGTTGGTTTTGGAGATTTTATTTATTTATTTTTGCAAGAAAGAGAGAGAGGGAGCACAAGCCAGGGGGAAGTTGCTGAGGGAGAAGCGGACTCCCTACTGAGCAGGGAACCCAGTGCGGGACTCAGTTCCAGAACCCCGGAATCATCACCTGAGCCACCCAGGCGCCCTCTGTAATCTTTATTTGAATGAATTTAATTTTTGAATGCAAATATTACTCAATAGATACAAGCTTGACAAAACTCACCTAACCTAAAGATTGTCTAAATCAGATAACTATTCAATTATGTAAATCACCAGTGATTCATTTCAGAGACTTTCCAGGTGTCACCACTACCTGTTTCAGGAAACATGCTCCACTGTTATGTACTGTTTGCTTTTCTGTGGACACCTTACACACAGCGACATTTTGAAGCATCACTTCTCAGGGTCTTGGCCCCTTCTGCACATTAGCCAGGAAGCAATACTGAAAGTTTTTTCTTAAATGAGACATTCACTGTGCTGCTCTGTGTTATTTGCAAGCAATCGTTAGCTTGCATCCTGGGTAGGCCAAATATTAATCAGAAGGCAATTGGGGTGGAGGGATGTAGAACAAAGTTTTTTTAAAAACTGTGCTATAAAAAAATGATTGGAATTCAAGTCCAACCCACAAAAGTTGGATTCACACATAATAAAGTTGAAACCATTCAAATTTTGGTATATCAATATAGTAGGAACTCAGGATATATTTGCTGGATAAATGAATATTGATGGGACACCTGGGTGGCTCAGTCGGTTAAGTGGCTGCCTTGGACTCAGGTCATGATCCCAGGGTCCTGGGATCAAGTCCTGCATCAGGCTTCTTGCTCAGCAGGGAACCTGCTTCTCCCTCTGCCTGCTGCTCCCTCTGCTTGTGTTCTCTCTCTCTGTCAAAAAAATAAAATCTTTTAAAAAATAAAAAATAAAAATAAATAAATGAATATTGATAGTGCTTCTTACCAAGAGGAATTTATAGACTGAGATTCAGTCTCCCTCTGCCTGCCCAGGGAGGCACCCACTCTGTTCCTAACACCTGGCAGCTCTCGACAGCCACCGGTACCACAAGGTATTGCCACAAACTGGGCAATTGGTTGGGTCTTGGTTACTAGGGAGATGCCTGCATTGATGTCTTAGGCAAAGATCTTCTGCCAAGTTACTTGAAAGTAACTTGAGGAACTTACTTTAAGGGCACTAGCTGTTGGTGCTCATATCTTCAGGTGTGGGCAATTCTCATAGAAGGATGGCTGTGGGCTGGAATATAAGGGGTATTTATTATATTTGGTGTTTTAGAACTTCACGTCATTTTAATTTAGACTCATTTGGTGTTAAGGAATTGAGATTCACTAACGTTAGCTAAAATAAAGGGATTTATTATAAGAAGTGATTCTAAGTCTACCATTAATCCAAAAGGAATCATCGCCAGGCTTCCTGTGGCTAGAGTGAGTGGAGGGTGGTTCTGGGCTCAAAGCTGTTCAGAAGCCCTCAGCTGCAGGGCTCTGTGGCCTTTCTTGCTAATGCTCCTCCATTAATAGGCTATGAATACACATCTGCATTGTTCCACCTGCCTCCCACAGAGAGGGAAAACCTGTGGCATCAGGCAACAGGGTGAAGGTCTTTGGTTAGCATGGAGACTGGCGGCCCTCCCTGATGAATTAGCTGTGGCCCAGAAGTACAGGGTGTGGAGTCATGCACAGGAGCATGGGGAGCAGATCATAGCTATCTACCAAGGAGGACTATATCTTAATTTAGTATCTCTCTTGTTACCAATAGAATGTGGCAGAAGTGACTTCTGATTAAAAAAGACCATGCAGTTTATACCTGGATCTCCTGGAATGCTTGCTCTTGGGATGATTCCTTTTGGAAGCTAGTGGCCATGCTGGGAGAAGCCCAAGACACTTGGAGAGGACATCGTAGGTGTTCCAGTCAGTAGTCCCAGCTGAGGCCAGCCTTTGCATCATACCAGCCCAGGCACCAGATATGAGTGATGGAACCTTCAGATTATCACAGCACCTGGCTATTCAAGTCACCCCCAGCATTTGAATTCCCAGCTAAGGGCCCAGGCGACATGGAACAGAGCCAAGTCATCTCTGCTGCAGCAGACCCACATTCCTCACCCACAGAGTTTGTGAGCATAATAAGATGGTTATGGTTTTATACCACTAAATTTGAGGTAGTTTCATACAACAGTAGAAACCAGAATATAAAGCATGACACATTCAGAAAACCCGAAAGAAGCCTGTATGGCAGACCAGCATGGGCTCTTACTGGGTACCTGAGTAACAACCATCTCTGCTGCTTTCTACCATGAGAAGTCCAAAATCAGATAAAGAGAAAGGCAAGATCATCTGAAGCAGGTGTGGTTGGGAAGATTATGGAGATGTGGCTTATGCCTCTGTATAATCCCTAAACCAGACAAAACACATTATTCATTTTCAGTCTCCCCCATTTACTGTAGAGATAAATACAGATGCCTCTGGTTCCATCCACGTTTGCTTTACATCGGGCTTCCTTATATAAGAGCAGGGCCCCACCAGGGGGACTCTCCCCCCACTCTGAGCAACATCCCAACAGATGTCTCAGCTGCCCTCCATGTGTCCTACTTCTGCCGCTTGCTAACGCCAGGCAACTGCTGCACATCCTGGCCATGTTTCTGTCCCACCTCCAGCAAAATTATCTTCCTGTTTGTTAGTCATCCTAGTTCTCCAAACACGGGAGAAGAAAAGACAAGAAATGTTGTTGTTTCTTTTGGCTCAGGTATGATTGCCCTGTTGCCTGGGCCATTCTACAGTGGGCATCAATTTCAAGCACACCCTGCTGTGGCTCACTCTACCCTATGTTGATTGTATGGCTTTGCATGAATTGTAAGTCAGGAGGCATTAGATCTTTAGGTCATTTGCACATGGTTTTCACTGTGGAAGGCACTCAGGGTGCAGGGCAAATGCCTGCTGACCTCGTGTTTATTTTTTCAGCTGGTGATTGAAGCTCTGGCCCATTTAAAATAGATGGGAATGCCAATGTCTTGTTCATTTTCAACCTTAGTGGAAATCTTGCATTGAATAGGGGTCATATTTCTACTCTCAGCACGTAAAATAAAAGTAATTGTCATGTATATGTTTCCAAAGTAAATATCATTATGTTTGCCCTCCCACCTCCACCCCATAGAACTGTTGTTTGTTTTTTTTTTTTAAAGACATGAATGTGGAAAAATAATATTCCAGGCTTCTGGGGAAATGTTATTAACATCTCCAAGAATGGGGGACATCTGAGTAGTGTAGTCAGTTAAGCATCTGGCCCTTGGGTTAGGCTCAGTTCCTGATCTCAGGGTCATGAGATCAAGGTCTGCATAGGGCTCCTTGCTGAGTGCCCAGTCTGCTTAAGACTCTGTCCCGCACCTCCACATGCTCTCTCTCACTCTCTCTATCAAATAAATAAATTTTAAAAATATATATCTCCAAGAATGGGCAGACCTGTGAGCACATACTGCTGGCCATATGCTGGACATGAAGCAGTTCATCATGGAAGTCAGTAAGATGGCCATTGCAGAGCTGCCTTACCAGTAGTGCATGCTTTGAGCAAATCTGCAAGGAGGTGAAGGCCTAAATCAAGAAGAACAGTTACAACTCTGAGGTTGTCACCTTTGTGCCCATCTCAGACTGGCATGGGGACAGCATGATAGAACCCAGCACCAAGAAATCCTGGCTCATGGGGCGCCTGGGTGGCTCAGTTGTTGGGCTTCTGCCTTCAGCTCAGATAATGATCTCAAAGTCCCAGGATTGAGCCCCACATCAGGTTCCCTCCTCAGCAGAAGCCTGCTTCTCCCTCTCTCATTCCCCCTGCTTGTGTACCCTCTCTAGCTGTGTTTCTCCCTGTCAAATAAATAAATAAAATCTTAAAAAAAAAAAAAAAGTCCTAGTTCAGATGCTAGAAGATCACCAGGAAGGAAGGAAACGTGGTGGCCACAACACTGCTAGAAGTGCTGGACTCCACCATTCCCCTTGCCTGCCCTGAGGATGAGCTCCTATAGTGGCCTCTGCAGGAAGTAAACAAGATGGGGGCACTGTGCCTTTGGGCTGGAGGGAAACAGGCTTCCTCAAGCCTTTGTCCCCTGCAACATGACCACGAGGTCAAGTCTGTAAAGGTGCACCATGAGGTGGCTGAGGCCCTGCGGGTAACAATGTGGGCTTCAAAGTGAAGAATGTGTCAGGTAGGGCTACGTGATGGGAAACAGCATGAATGACCTGCTCTTAGATGTGAGGAGCTCCATCTCCCAAATGATCATTCCCAACCACCCCGGCAGCATTGCAGCTGGCTACTCAGCGGTTGTGGACTGCTTCACGGTCCATATCGCCTGCAAGCTTGCAGACATCAGAGAGAAGCTGGGCACTCAGACCAGAAGCGAGAAGACAATCCCAAAGCCCTTAAGTCTGAGGATTCAGCCATTATCCAGAAGATTCCATGAAAGCTCATGTGTGTGGAAAGCTGCTCAGAGTACTTGCCCCTTGGTTGCTCCACTGTGTGTGACTTGAGGCAGACAGTGGCTGTTGGGGTCCCCAAGGCTGCGGAAAAAACAACATCAACTGGTGGCAAAGTCACCAACTCTACTATGAAAGCGGCCAGGAAGTGAGTGGTGACAGCTACTTCAGGCCTTTCCAGGCCAGGGGCAGCCAAGGAGGAGCCGCAGCTGGATAAGAACAGCTTAAGGAGAAGCCTTGGACTTACTCTTCTCTTGCCTGAACTATCTTAAACCTGTCCCTGCTAATGCAGTTTCTTTTTGCTGATGAGTTTGAGGCATGGGAATAAAGCACAGCAAGTCGTCCTTTGGGCGGGTGGCGGACGGCAGGTTTTTCTTTTAATTATAAAGACTTTTTAAAAAATGTTTTATTTGGGCGCCTGAGTGGCTCAGTGGGTTAATGCCTCTGCTTTCAGCTCAGGTCATGATCTTAGGGTCCTGGGATCGAGGCCCGCAATGGGCTCTCTGCTCAGCAGGGAGCCTGCTTCCTCCTCTCTCCCTCTGCCTACTTGTGATCTCTCTCTGTGTCAAATAAATAAATAAAATCTTTAAAAAAAATGTTTTATTTATTTTAAGTGGTCTCTATACCTGACATAGGGCTTGAACTCACAACCCTGAGATCAACAGTCACATTCTCTTCCATATATGTTTTGAGTGGTTTTTAGACAATGGTCACAGACTTGCACTGATTAATTCACATGCATTGTTGGCCACTACTAGTTGGCTAGATGGTACCCTTCTCTTTTTTTTTTTTTTTTTAAGATTTTATTTATTTATCAGAGAAAAACACAGCCAGAGAGGGAACACAAGAAGGGGGAATGAGAGAGGGAGAAGCAGGCCTCCCGCGGAGCAGGGAGCCCAATGTGGGACTCGATCCCGGGTCTTCTCTTAACATCGTCCATTCTGTGTCTCACCAGCTGAACCATCTTGAACCTGTGAAAATGCAATAAACATATTAATTCAATTCTACTAATGTTTTGAGCACCTGGTATGTGTGAGGCACTATGTTAAGAATGGGATATTCAAGGGGTGCCTGGGTGGGCTCTGTCTTAAGCGGCTGCCTTCGGCTCAGGTCATGATCCCAGAGCTCTGGGATCAAGCCCCGCACTGGACTCCGTGCTCACAGGGAGTCTGCTTCTTCCTCTCCTGTTGCCTCTCCCTGTACCTTTCCTCTCATGTTCTCACTCTCATTCTCTCAGATAAATAAATAAAATCTTTAAAAAAGAGATTTGGATATTAAAAAATAAATGACACTTGATCACAGCTCTCCAGGAAACTACAGTCTGAGAACAAGAAGGCAGCTGACCAGAGACAAGTAAATCAAAAATGAAATGGTGCTTTGCTTTCCTTGTGGGAGTAGAATAAACCCCCAGAGCCCTGGGAGCAGAATGATTCCATAGATCTCAAGATGGGCTGTGGAGAGAAGAATCAGAAAAACTCTGCTTACATTAGAAATGAAAAGAGAATTTGTATCCTCAGCTTCATTTTATCTGTGCAGCTCTCCCTGGAGTGGAGCCCTTGTGCCTGATGTGCTGGTATGATTTTCTTTTTACTTCCTGATATCTGGAATGATAAACTCCAGTGAAAAAGACAGATCTCTAGGGGCACCTGGGTGGCCCAGTCGGTTGAGCGTCCAACTCTTGGTCAGGTCATGATCTCATGGTTGTGGGATCAAACCCAAAATCAGGCTCCACCCTCAGTAGGGAGTCTGCTTGAGATTCTCTCCCTCTGCCCCTCCCTCCAGTTGTGCTCTTACTCTCGCTCTCCCTAAAATAAATTTTAAAACCTTAAAAAAGAGAGAGAGAGAGAGAGAAGTCCTCTAGCTTCAAGGAAGTTTAGAGCCAGCTCATTCATAAAAACTGATTTCTTCAATCAAAATATTTTCCACAATGCAGTATCACATGGCCTTCCCTTGTCAAATAAAAACTTCCACAAGTCATGACATTTTAAAAATACCTTAAATAAAAAACATACGGAAAAGTTCCTTTTGAAGAAGGACCCCTCCCCAACATGACAGCAAGCTAGAAACTGAGGTCTGCCACCCCCTTTTGCTCTTTACACTTCCATGCACATGTCTACAAGGCAGAATTGAACCTGCAGCAGTTTTCAACTATGGCCACACACGGAATCACCCGAGGAGCTTCAGAAAAAATATTAATGCCTGGATCCCAGCCCCAGAGATTCTTATTTAATTGGTCTGAGGTATGTCCTCAGCATCAGTATTTTTTAAAACCTCTTTTTTGGGGGCACCTACAAGGCTCAGTCAATTAAGCATCTGCTTTTGGCTCAGGTCATGATCTCGGGGTTCTGTGATCAAGTCCTGCATCGGGCTCCCTGCTTGGCAGGAGAGTCAGTTTCTCCCTCTCCCTCTGCCCCTGCTCATGTGCTCTCTCTCTCTCTCTCTCTCTCTTTCTCTCTCGCTCTCTCATTCACTCACTCGCTCTCAAATAAAGAAATAAAATATTTAAAAAATAAAAAACAGTACTTTTTTAAAGATTTTATTTATTCATTTGAGAGAGAGAGCGAGCATAAGATAGGGGAGGGTCAGAGGGAGAAACAGATTTCCCACTGAGCAGGGAGCCTGATGCAGGACTCGATCCCAGGACTCCGGGATCATGACCTGAGCCAAAGGCAGTTGCTTAACTAACTGAGCCACCCAGGTGCCCTTAAAGCCTTTTTTCAGGTGATTCTAATGTGCAGCCAGGATTAGGAACTACTAGTATGCTAGCCCCTTGAAGAGTAGTAGCATTCAGGACCAAAGACTAAACTGTAGACTTAATGTACAGCAATTTGTTTCCCCAGACTACATCTGGTTCCCCAGTCACGTACTCCTATAGTTCCCTGTACTTTTCCTTCTTGGGATTTAAACTGTGTGTGTGTGTGTGTAAAAGAGTGAGAGAGATTACTAGGCTAACATTAATCTTCTTCTTGGACTATAATCTTCCTGAGGGCAAGGCATTGTGTACCAAAGCAGTACAGTATTGTGGTTAAAAATATAAGTTCTAGGGGCGCCTGGGTGGCTCAGTTGGTTAAGCGACTGCCTTCAGCTCAGGTCATGATCTCGGAGACCCGGGATCGAGTCCCACATCGGGCTCCCTGCTCGGCGGGAAGCCTGCTTCTCCCTCTCTCACTCCCTCTGCTTGTGTTCCCTCTCTCGCTTCGTTTCTCTCTGTCAAATAAATAAATAAAATCTTTAAATATATATATATATATAAGTTCTAGAGGGCCCTGGGTGGCTCAGTCACTTAAGCAGCTGCCTTCATCTCAGGACATGATCCCAAGGCCCTGGGATGGAGGCCCACATCAGGCTCCTTGCTCAGCAGGCGTTTCTCCCTCTCCCTCTGCTTGTGCACTCTCTCTCCCTGTCACACGAATAAATAAAATCTTTAAAAAAATATATGAGTTCTGGAGTCAATCTGCATTGGAATTCCAATTCTATCACTTGCTAGCTGTGAGGCCTTGGATAAATTTCTTAATTTTCTGTATCTTAGTTTCCTCAGATACAAAATGGGATTGTTGCAAAATCAGGGTGGTTGTAAGAATTAGATGTGTGGTGGTTTTAAAAATGTCTGCAAATTCTTTAGCATTCTTCCCTTCAAAATATGGAGCTGAAGTTCTCTTCACTGTGAGTGGTCTAAACAACAAACAAATCAAATGTGACAGAAATGATAGTATCTTTGAGATTTGGACATAAAAGACAGGCTTTGGATCACTTGCTCTGGGGAAAGTCAGTGGCCTTCTTGTGAGGACACTGAATCAGCCTATGGAGAGGCCATATAGTGAGGAGCTGAGATCTCCTGCCAACATCCCTGTGAGGGAGCCATCTTGGAAGTGGATCTTCCATTCACAGTCAGACCTTCAGATGTCTATAGTCCCTGCTGATATTCTACGGAAACCTCCTGAGAGACACTAAACCAGAACCAACCTGCTAAAGCACTGCAGAGTTCCTTACCCACAGAAAATGTGATAATAGGGGCACTTGGGTGGCTCAGTTGGTTAAGCAGCTGCTTTCTACCCAGGTCATGATCCCAGGGTCCGGGGATTGAGCTGCACATTGGGCTCCTTGCTCAGCAGAAGCCTGCTTCTCCTTCTCCCTCTACCTGCTGCTCCCCCTGTTTGTTGTCTCTGTCAAATAAATAAATAAAATCTTCAAAAAAATTTTTTTAATTAAAAAAAAAAGAAAAGAAAATGTGATAAAAATGTTTGTCATCTAAACCATTGTGTTCGGTCCCCAGGATAGCTCAGTCAGTTAAGTGTCTGCCTTCAGTTCATGTTGTGATCCCAGAGTCCTGGGATCAAGCCCTGCATCAGGCTCCCGGCTCCTCAGGGAGCCTGCTTCTCCCTCTTCCTCTGCCATTCCTCCTGCTTGTGTGTGTTCTCTCCCTCTGTCAAATAAGTAAATAAAATCTTTAAAAAGTAATAAAATAAACCATTGTGTTTTAGGGTGATTTTTTACAGAGTATTAGAGAACTAACACAAGATGGTAATGACAAAGCATTTAAACATACATAGTAAATATTCAGTAAATGTTAGTCGCTGTTGTTATTGCTGTGTTCTCCTTTGTATCCTTAGCACCTAACACCTGCTACTTGGTAGGAGCTCAGTATATAGCATGTGGTGGATGAGTAAATGAATGGGCACACAAAGTAAAATGAGGGGTTGAGGCAATCATCCGTAGCAATTGTTTCTGAAGTTATTTGAGAAAGGACATTTCAAAAACCATATTACCCCATATTATCAATCAGGATTGAATCAAGAAAACAGAAACTACTTTGGGTATTTAATTTTTTTAAGTTTTTATTTAAATTCTAGTTAGCTAACATAGTATAATATTGGTTTCAGGTTTAGAATTTAGTGAGTCATCACTTACATATAAAACCTAGCTCTCATCACAAGTGCCGTCCTTAATACCCAGTCCTTAATACCCATCACTCGGGCACCTGGGTGGCTCAGTCATTAAGTGTCTGCCTTCAGGTCAGGTCATAATCCCAGAGGCCTGGGATTGAACTCTGCATTGGGCCCCCTGCTCAGTAGGAAGCCTGCTTTTCCCTCTACTACTCCACTTGCTTGTGTTCCCTCTCTTGCTGTATCTCTCTCTGTCAAGTAAATAAATAAATCTTAAAAAAAAAAAATACCCGGGGCGCCTGGGTGGCTTAGTTGGTTGGGCGACTGCCTTCAGCTCAGGTCATGATCCTGGAGACCTGGGATTGAGCCCCACATCGGGCTCCCTGCTTGGCGGGAAGCCTGCTTCTCCCTCTCTCACTCATCCTGCTTGTGTTCCCTCTCTCGCTGTGTTTCTCTCTGTCAAATAAATAAAATATTAAAAAAAAAATACCCATCACTCATTTAGCCCATCCCCCCCCACCTCTCCTCTACCAACCTTCACTTTGTTCCCTGTAGTTAAGAGTCTGTTAAGGCTTGCTTCCTTCTGCTTCCCCCCCACTTCTTCTATATTTATCTGTTTTTCTCTTAAATTCCACATATGAATGAGATCATATGGTAATTGTCTTTCTCTGACTTATTTTGCTTAGCATAGTATACTCTAGCTCCATCTACACCATTGCAAATGGCAAGATTTCATTCTTTTTGATGACTGAGTGATATTCCATCATATATATATATATATATATATATATACCACATCACCTTTTTAAATTTTTTTATTATTTTTATTTATTTTTATTAATTTTTATGTTTTCCATAACCCAGCCACCATATCCCTCCCCCAAATCCCCCAGCAATACTCAGTTTGATTCCTGAGATTAAGAGTCTCTTATGGTTTGTCTCTCTCCCAGGTCCCATCTTGTTTAATTTTTTCTCTCTCTATCCCCATGACCCCCCCATCCTGCCTCTCAAATTTCTCATATCAGAGAGATCATATGATAATTGTCTTTTTGACTGACTGACTTTGATCAGCATAATACCCTCCAGTTCCATCCACATCGTTGCAAATGGCAGGATTTTATTCTTTTGATGGCTGTATAGCATTCATGTGTGTGTGTGTGTGTGTGTGTGTGTGTGTGTGTACATATAGGTTCTTTCCATAGCTTGGCTATTGTTGATAATGCTGCTATAAACATCAGGGTGCATGTTCCCCTTCATATCACTGTTTTTGTATCCTTTGGGTGAATACCTAGTAGTGCAATTACTGGGTCATAGAGTAGTTCTATTTGTAACTTCTTGAGGAAACTTCATACTGTTTTCCAGAGTGGTTGCACCAGTTTGTATTTCCACCAACAGTGTAAGAGCATTCCTCATTCTCCAAATCCTCACCAGCATCTATTGTTTTCTGTGTTAATTTTGGCCATTCTGACTGGTGTGAGGTGGTGTCTCATCGTCGTTTTGATTTGTATTTCTCTAATCACTCATGATGATGAGTGATGTTGAGCATCTTTTTATGCCTCTCTTAGCCATCTGTATGTCTTGTTTAGAAAAACATCTATTTATGTCTTCTGCCCATTTCTTAACTGGGTTATTTGTTTTTTGAGTGTTGAGTTTGATAAGTTCTTCATAGATTTTGGGTACTAACCCTTTATCGATTATGTCATTTGTCATCTTCTCCCATTCCATAGGTTGCCTTTTAGTTTTGTTGATTGTTTCTTTCACCATGAAGGATATTTTTATCTTTTTTTTTAAAGATTTTATTTATTTATTTGACAGAGAGAGATCACAAGTAGGCAGAGAGGTAGGCAGAGAGAGAGGAGGAAGCAGGCTCCCCGCTGAGCAGAGAGCCCAATGTGGGCCTCGATCCCAAGACCCTGAGATCATGACCTGAGCCGAAGGCAGAGGCTTTAACCCACTGGGCCACTTGGGCGCCCAAGAATATTTTTTATCTTGATGGAGTCTCAGTAGTTCATTTGTGCTTTTGTTTCTCTTGCCTTCAAAGACGTGTCTAGTAAAAAGTTGCTGCAGCTGAGGTCAAAGAGGTTGCTTCCCATGTTCTCCTCTAGGACTTTAATGGCTTCCTTTCTCACATTTAGGTCCTTCATCTCCTTCATCCATTTTGAATTTACTTTTGTGTATGGTATAAGAGTTGTCCAGTTTCATTCTGTTGCATATTGCTATCCAGTTTTCCCAGGAGCATTTGTTGAAGAGAATGATTTTTTTCCACTGGATACTCTCTCCTGCTTTGTTGAAGATTAGTTGACCACATAGCTGTGGGTCCATTTCTGGGTTTTCTATTCTGTTCCATTGATCTCTGTGTCTGTTTTTGTGCCAGCACCATACTCTCTTGATGGCTATGGCTTCATAATATAACTTGAAGTCCAAAACTGTAATGCTTGCAGCTTTGCTGCAAGATTGCTTTACTATACCGGATCTTTTGTGGTTCTATACTTTAGGTTTATTTTAAACAGAGGGAGCTTAGTATTAGGAATTGGTTACATAGGCAATGGAAGTGTTGAGAAGCCAAACAGGGAGGAATGAGGCAATCTAGAGATTAGCCAGAATAGGAAGCTATGTTATTCCTAGAGTTAAAGGGACAATGAGAGGAGGTGGTATGGCCACAGACCAAAAGTTGGAGCCATCCATAGTAGAGACTCAAGAAGGGTACTAACCCAAGAAGGATGGTTGTTGGGCCAGAGTCATGAGAGAGAAGCCACCTGAATCACATGGAGATAAAGAGGAAGAAATACCTTGGTTTCTTCCTTTCTCTTGCCTTCCAATCTTTCATCAGTGCATCCCATTGGCCAAATCTCCCAGGAAGCCAGGTCGCAAAGGAACTTTGGGAAGTGGAAGTATTTCCTATGAAATAGATCAGAGCAGGAGAGGCCAAGGAATGGATCAAAGAGTAAAAATTATGTGTTCATAGTAATATGTGTAATAATAAATGTATACCTGTGTTTATGTATACATATGTGTATATATGTATAAAAATATATAGATATAATTCCATAGATGAATGAGAACATATAATTGTCTTTCTCTGATTGACTTATTTTGCTTTGCATAATAACCTCTAATTTCATCCACATCATTGCAAATGGCAAGATTTCATTTTTATTTTTTTAAGATTTATTTATTTGAGATAGAATGAGTGAGAGAGAGTGCAAGCAGGGGGAGCAGGCAGGGGAAGAAGCAGACCTCCTGCTGAACAGGGAGCCCAATACAGGGCTCGATCCCAGGACTCCGGAATCATGACCTGAGCCGAAGGCAGACACTTAACCAACTGAGCCACTCAGGTGCCCCAAGATTTCTTTTTTTTTTTTTGATGGCTGAGTAGTATTCCATTGTGTGTGTGTATGTGTGTGTGTGTGTGTGTGTGTATCACATTTTATTTATCCATCCATCTGTTGATGGACATTTGGGCTCTTTCCATATTTTGGCTATTGTAGACAGTGCTGCTATAAACATTGGGGTGCAGGTTCCCCTTCAAATCACTATTTTTGTATGTTTGGAGTAAATCTCTAGTCGTGCAATTGCTGGGTTGTGGGATAGCTCTATTTTCAACTTTTTGAGGAACCTCCATACTGTTTTCCAGAGTGGCTGCACTAGCTTCCATTCCCAGCAACAGTGTAGGAGGGTTCCCCTTTCTCTGCATCCTTGCCAACATCTCTTGTTTCCTGAGTTGTTAATTTTAGCCATTCTGATTGGTATGAGGTGGTATCTCACAGTGGTTTTGATTAGTATTTCCCTGATGCTGAGTGATGTTGACCATTTTTTCATGTGTCTATTGACCATTTGGATGTCTTCTTTAGAGAAATGTCTTTTCATGTCTTCTGCCCATTTCTTTTTTTTTTTTAAGATTTTATTTATTTGACAGAGAGAAACACAGCTAGAGAGGGAACACAAGCAGGGGGGGAGTGAGAGAGGGAGAAGCAGGCTTCCCACCAAGCAGGGAGCCCGATGAGGGACTCGATCCCAGGTCTCCGGGATCATGACCTGAGCCGAAGGCAGTCGCTTAACCAACTGAGCCACCCAGGTGCCCCACTTCTGCCCATTTCTTGATTGGATTATTCGTCCTTTGAGTGTTGAGTTTGATAAGTTCTTTACAGATTTTGGATACCACCCCTTTATCTGATAAAACATTTGCACATATCTTCTCCCATTCTGTCAGTTGTCTTTTGGTTTTTGTTGACTGTTTCCTTTGCTGTGCAGAAACTTTTATCTTGATGAAGTCCCAGTAGTTCATTTTTACCCTTGTTTCCCATATGTGAAATTTAAGAAACAAAACAGAGGAGAGGCGCCTGGGTGGCTCAGTTGATTAAGTGTTGGCCTTTGGCTCAGGTCATGATCCCAGGGTCCTGGGGTTGAGTCCCAAGTCAGACTTCCTGTTCAGCAGGGAGCCTGCTTCTCCCTCTCCCTCTCCCTGCCACTCCCCCTGCTTATGCTCGTGCTCTCTCTCTTTCTCTCTCTGTCAAATAAATAAATAAAATCTTAAAGAAGAAAAGAAAAGAGAAGAAAAGAAAAGAAAAGAAAAGAAGAGAAGAGAAAAGAAAAGAAAAGAAAAGAAAAGAAAAGAAAAGAAACAGAACAGGATCATAGGGGAAGAGAGGGAAAAATAAACAAGATGAAACCAGAAGGGAAGACAAACCATAAGAGACTCTTAATCACAGGAAACAAACTGAGGGTTGCTGGAGGGGCAGGGCTGGGGGAATGGAGTAACTGGGTGATGGACATTAAGGAAGGTATATGATATAATGAGCACTGGGTATTATATGAGACTGATGGATCGTTGACCTCTACCACTGAAACTAATAATACATTATATCTTAATTAATTGAATTTAAATTAAAAAATAAAAAATTTAATAAAGAAAATAAATACTAGATCTAAGAAATAATAATAAATAAATAGATATACAGACAGAAAATGATAAAACAAATGTAGAAAGTGACCAACACACACCAGAAAAGAAAAAGATAAAAGCATTATCTTATTTTATATGTTTAAATGTAAAGTATTTATACTTTTTGTACAGTTAATAAAAACACATATTAAGGGATGCCTGGGTGGCTCGGTCGGTTAAGCATCTGCCTTTGGCTCAGGTCATTGGTCCTGGGATCAAGCCCCATGTCAGTCTCCCTGTTCAACAGGAAGTCTGTGTCTCCCTCTGCCTCTCCCCACCACCCCACCCCCATCCCCACTCATGCTCGCTCTCTCTCTCTCAAATAAATCTTAAAAGAAAGAAAAGAAAAGAAAACCACTAATCTAGATGATCAACCAAAACACTTTAACCCTAAAATTTTTTTTGGTTTAGTAATAAGATACTTGATAAAATTCAAATATTCAAAGACTCTTGATTAGAATAATATTAATAATAATATTAGGATGTAACATTTCTATTTCCTGATTTGTATAATAGCACTATGCTTCTATAAGAGAAAAACCTTGTTTATTTTATAAGAGAAAAACCTTATTTAGCGATAAAGAGGCATATCATATGTGTATCAAACTGTTCAGGAACAAAAAGTATGTATGTGTGAAGGAAGTATAAATATATATATATTTTTTAAGATTTTATTTATTTATTTATTTGGCAGAGAGATAAATGACAGGTAGGCAGAAAGTCAGGCAGAGGGAGAGGGGGAAGCAGGCTCTCTGCTCAGCAGGGGCTCGATCCCAGGACACTGAGAGCATAACCTGAGCCAAAGGCAGAGGCTTTAACCCACTGAGCCACCAAGGCGCCTCAAGTATAAATATATTTTAGTGTAAACATTTAAGGATAAATATATTTTTATAAAATAAAATGTATTTTTATATTTATTTAAATAGTTTATATTTATTTATAGTTCTATAAATATATTTTATTTTATAAAACTATATCTATGCTAAAAGTGTTTTGTTTGGGGAACCTGGGTAAAGGGAATTCTTGTATTATTCTTGCAGTGTTAAATTATAAGTGAAAATAAAACATTTTTGTTTAACTTACATGTGATGGAGTTGGGAGAGGGTTTGGGAGGGACTGATTAATAACTCAGTTAAGAAAAATAAGAGAGGGGTGCCTGGGTGGCTCTTCAGCTCAGGTCATGATCCTGGAGTCCTGGGATCAAGTCTGGCATTGGGCTCCCTGCTCGGTGGGGAGTCTGCTTCTCCCTCTGACCTTCCCCCTCTCGTGCTCTCTCTCTCTCTCATTCTCTCCTTCTCAAATAAATAAATAAAATCTTTGAGGAAGAAAGGAAGAAAGGAAGAAAGGAAGAAAGGAAGAAAGGAAGAAAGGAAGAAAGGAAGAAAGAAAGAAAGAAAGAAAGAAAGAAAGAAAGAAAGAAAGAAAGAAAGAAAGAAAGAAAAGAAAGAAAAGAGAAGAGGGGCACCTGGGTAACTCAGTCAGTTAGGCATTTGCCTTCAGCTCAGATCATGATCCTGAGGTTCTGGGATCAATCAAGCCCCATGTCAGGCTCTCTGCTCAGCAGGAAGTTCGCTTCTCCCTCTCCCTTTGTTGTTCTCCCTGCTTGTGCTCTCTCTCTCTCCTTCTCTCAAATAAATAAATAAAATCTTAAAAAGGAAAAGAAAAGAGAGACGAAAGACAAACTTCTGGCCAAATCTGAAAGAGGGCCAGCATGTTGTCTTTCGATCTCTGGCAAGCTGCACGCACAGTGTATGCAACTTGCTGCTGATGGCCAGGGACATTCCTGCAGCTGTTGACATCTTCAGCTCTCTATCCACAAACCTCTGGAAGGTGAAGATGGAAAGCAACAGCCTGGCAGGATTGAGGGAGCATTCCAATACTCTTAGTTCCCGTCCCCAGTGACAAGTCTCAAAATGAAAGACACCAGATCAAGAGAAGAATTTTGAGAAATCTAAGACATTTGTAAATGTAAGAAGATGAAGGAAATATGATTCACTTGGCAAGTAGAGGGGAAAAATAAACCTTAAATGATCTAGTAAATGTGTAAAAATGTGGGAGGAAGCTTAAAACTCCAAAGGCCATCAGCATATTATAAATTAAATTTCCTGAAAGATTGTCTCAAATTAAACTAGTACCCAGCGTGCATGAACTTCATATAGAGGCGAAGAGCTTTGTCTGCTATACATTGAGAACATTAATCTTGAAGTTTTCTCTAACGTCAAGACATAATACCTGAAAGTATCCTCAAAAATTGTATCAACCACTATTTACCAATCTTTCAGAAAATGAAGGGAATCCAAGGAGAAGTGTACAAAGAAAACAAACAGGCAGTTTACTACAAAGAAATGCAAAATGCCAAAAAGGATTATTTTTCCAAACCTGCCTAATAATAAAAAGAAATACAAATTTATGCAATGACAAAATACCATTTTTATCAATCAAATTGGCAAGTTGCTTTTTCCTATGTAAACTCATGGCCTACATGGAGCTCAAACTCATGACCCCAAGATCAAGAATTACATGCTCTACTGACTGAGGCAGCCAGGCCCCCCCCTGGAAAATTGCTTTTTAAAAAATTTTAAGGGTTCCTGGGTGGCTCAGTGGGTTAAAGCCTCTGCCTTCGGCTCAGGTCATGATCCCAGGGTCCTGGGATCAAGGCCCACATCGGGCTCTCTGCTCTGTGGGGAGCCTGCTTCCTCCTCTCTCTCTGCCTGCCTCTCTGCCTACTTGTGATCTCTCTGTCAAATAAATAAATAAAATCTTTTAAAAAAATTTTTTTAATACCCAGTGTTAGTAAAGGTGGGACAAAAGAATGTACATACTTATTATACGTATCAAGAAAGAGCATAAATTGGTGCTTTCTAGAAAGAGTGTAATTTTCCCAAATAGTGTTTTTTTTCCCTAAGCAGAAAGAGCTAGAAATGCTCCTTAGGAAACACAGCAGGGGCCACTTGGGAAGCTGAGCCCCCCAGTCCAGAAGACCGAGTCAATAAAGAGATGTAGAGGGTGAAGGTTTGGACAATTTGGGAAATTTTAAGAATTTAGGAATTGAGAGAATGAGGAAATAGAGTGAGCATGTTGTTGGATGTTCCTAGGAATCCTAGGATTTCCCTGATTTAGGAAAAAGGGAACTCAGGCTTTAACTTTAAAATTGTTATCAGTGATGAAAATAACTTCTGGTCATTCATAGTACACACCCTGAGTTCAACTGGCTAGCCAAATCTTCTCTTCTAAAGCTAGGATACTACTCACATAGCTAACCAAGAGATCATCCATAAGAAAAAGATCTGGGCTTTTTTTTTTTTTTTAAGATTTTATTTATTTGACAGAGAGAAACATAGCTAGAGAGGGAACACAAGCAGGGTAGTGAGAGAGGGAGAAGCAGGCTTCCTGAAGAGCAGGGAGCCTAATGTGGGGCTCGATCCCAGGACTCCGGGATCATGACCTGAGCAGAAGGCAGACGCTTAACGACTGAGCCACCCAGGTACCCCTGGCGTTTTGTTTTTTTTTTTAAGGTTCATTTGAATACAATCAGACCTCAAGTAGTACCTATTTATGGGGACTTCTAAAGGACAGAGAGAAACAACACAATTCTTTTGGGGTTAAAAACTTCCCTGGACCACTCATTCTCTGCCTGGGCCTCTGAAACACCCCAACCCCTTCAGTTTCAGACCCTGTCCAGAGGTCTTTTCTTTTCCTAGAGTACTCAGAGGTAAGACCCTAAGGGGCAGGGCCTGTTGTCAACATCCTCAGAGCTGTAGCCTAGCACAAACCTCTAGTGAGAAAGAATTTGAATTCCAAGTTTGACAGAAAACTCTCCATTCATACTGAACTATAATCTGAAACCTAAGCCGTTTCTACATCTTGAAAGAGATACTCCGGATTTCCCAAAGAAATGCTTGAAGAAATCAATTCCTCAAAACTGAAATTATTACCCTCAATCTGGGAAATTTAATTTCATGCTTCCAAATGGATATGATGCTTTGTTTTGCAGGGCACACATAGCTCTAATTATACGGAAACTGTGCAAGAAAGAACCACATGGCAATCATCATGCAGTTGGAGAGTAATTATTGGTTCCCTTCTGTTGTCTAAACCGCAGCCCACAAATAAAATATTAAAATTGTAAATGATATAGTGATTAACCTGTTAACTCTCTGGGCAGTGTTTTTACAGGTGTATAGACTTTGGGAGAGGGAAATGTTTAATCGTAAAAATTTCAAACAAAAGAACTTCAAAACAGAAGGAAAAAATCGTAAGCTCTACATAGCATCCAGTGTAAAAAAAAAAAAAAAAAGTGTAACTGCCTGGTTTTTGCCTTAAGGAAACTGTAAAGTATTAATATATCCAGCTTTGGTGACAGTGGAGCCAGGATGTTAGTCAACCCTGTTAATTTTGTTAATTCGTTCAAAATAAAAG